>OZ018394.1:58712988-59023387 GCA_963969525.1 Ontholestes murinus | reverse complement strand
ATATATATATATATATATATATATATATATATATAAGAGACAAGAAAGAAAAGTACATGGCATACTGGTCCAATATGTCAAACAAGCATAAAATGCGGTATAAACAGGCATAGAAAAAGTTCGAAGGAAAATTAGTCAGAAGAAAAACGAAGCATGGGAGAGAAGATGCGACAAAATAAACACGCATATTGGAGGACGAAAACAGGAAAATACTAAAATCCTTGAAACAGGAAAAGAAGAAAGACCTAATATCCCCAATAACAATAGAAAAATGAGAGGACTACTTTAAACAGTTACTAACAGAAGATAGACTACCTTTCCAAGAGAACCCAGAGGGAGAAGGAAACATAAACATAATATCACCAATCAAAATAACTGTAGCGGAGGTAAAGCAAGCTAGTAAATCACTAAAAAATAAAAATAGAAAGGCACTCGGACCTGGAAACATCCCAGCAGAGCTCATTAAACGGTTAAACGGGGAACAACAAAACTATACCAAGAACTAACGGTATTAATTCAAAACTGCTTGAATGGAAATCCAACCCCGGAAGAATGGAACATCGCCCTTTTATTTACCATACACAAGAAAGGGAATACGTTGAACTGCAACAATTACAGAGGGATAGGAGTAACGAGCATACTATATAAAATATATGGCAAGATCCTTGCAAAAAAATCGAAGCAGAATACAAGGACATGGAATCGGAGGAGCAGGTAGGATTCCCGGTGGGAAGTCCAACAATAGACCATCCATTCTCCGTCACTCAAATAATAGAAAAGAAAAATGAGTACAACTAGGAAACTCACCTGGTGTTTATAGATAAAAAAGCGTATGACAGTGTACCACAAAATACTCTATGGAAAGGACTAGAAGGAACTAACATAAATGCAGTCATAATAAAGGCGATACGAAGACTAAGGGGCTTAAACAGGAATGCTTCGGAAGACGTTATTAACAGAATTAATAAAAAATAACATGAATAATGAATGATGTTCTAGTGTGTTAGTTTGTCAAAAGACTATCGACCAGAGGTATTTCTGCCTTACTTTGTCTAGTCATTTGACGTCAGTTATTAAATGAATCGATGAAATGAGATCGCATATAAATGAATCAGGATTTTTAAATTTAGGGTTTATACTGGGATTTCTAGGAAGACAATATACGGATAGTATGTGGAAGTTTAAGGGATTTTTGGAGAATTTTACTGATAACGCAGTTTTGTTAGCGTACGGAGGGATGCTCGTTCGCTAATTTCAATATTGCGGCAGGTTGGATTGCTGGGATTGGGATAGAGGACAAAACCATAGTCAAGTAATGGGCAACAGATCATCTTATATATTTTTACAGCTGTTCTTGTATTTATACCATTGTTTTTGTATGTTAAACATACAAATTTTACCTTTTATTATGGCTGTATGTTTTTGAAAATTGATTTTTTGATCTATGGTTGTGCACACTTATAACTTATTATTTGTCTTACATAAAATATAAACAATAGTTTTTTATATTTTATAATTATATATTTGAAATGAAATACTTTTTTTTGTGCATTTTTGCCCAACTGTAAAAACAGTGTAATGATAGTTGAACTAAACTCTGAAGATATTAAAGCCAATATATTAATGACTATAAAGAATATAGGGTATTTGACAACTACCGAGTGTGTTTTAAAAGAAGAACAAAACGAAATCTACATAAATGAACCACTCACCTCACTCTAAAATATCTTATTCTTTAAATGTCTAGAAATAAAGAGAACTAATAACTATAAACACATATGGATAAGAGATGGATACATATACCTACGAAAAACTGATACAAGCTCATAAACAAAAAAAAAATTACAATAATTTAGAAAAATATTAATAATTAAAATAGAAGTTATAAATAACAATCAAACCCAAACAAATAATATAAACAATGTATACTATATAGTTACATACTACGAGAAGCTTAAAAAACAAATTACACGAACTCGAACTGTACGAAAATTACACAAAAACATTTATATTCCCTGGAAAATTATAATGCAGAATATAACTTGAGACAAACACGAGGTTGTGCCCTAGCACATTGACAAAAGAACAACATATAAAATTATAACAAATAATGTACAAATATGAACAATACAAATCGATTTAGATAGCACCATAATAATACTCATATACAAACCACCAGATATAAATACAGAAACTTTGACAAATTTATTAAAAACCCAAATTTTGTATCAACACAAAAGACACATAATAATAGGAGACATAAATTTGCTCGAAAAAGCAACATATTCAAAAACTAGAAAAACACACTCGTCAAAACAATTACAAAATAATGAAGAAAATAAATAAAGATAATTATGTATTTAATGCAAATGGCGAAAACTCCATTCTGGATGATACCTGAATTTTATATTTAGCAAAACACTCACAACAACTGCAATATCAATTAAATGCAGACATGAAGAAATTAGAAACATGGTACACAAAAAATACTCTCACAATAAACTAACACAAAACGAAGTATATACACTTCAATAAAAAAAAAAACGACTCCAACATAGAAATAAGTATAAAAAAACGAAAATAAACGAAACCAAAACAATTACATATCTAGGATTGAACATACAAAACAATTTAACATATTCGAAAACTTATAAAAAATAATTGTAAGACAATAGCTGCAATAAAAAAAAAACATATTTAACAAACTGGACAAACAAACAACTCTACAATAGCCTATTTGTTGCGAAAAACACATACCTAATATCAATCTGGGGAAATACAACCCAGAAAAACCTACAACGTCCGCAAGTACAACAAATCAAAGTACTAAAAATACTATACAAACTAAATTAAAGGACACCAATTGAAGAAGTATACAAGAAAACAAATGACTTAAATATAAAAAACCTAATCGTATCAAATAACCTATTATTTATATACAAAATAAAACATAAATACATAAAAACAAACATAAAATTAATTCCAAACAAACAAATACGCAACTATGAAACAAGAAGAAAATCCATGCTAAGAACTGAGAGATACAGGACACAAAAATATTCACAAAACTTAACGACAGCAGCAATAAATCAAGACAATGCACTACCAACATATATAAAAGAATTAAACTTAAAATCTAATTCTAAATAATAATAAAATAGAGTAAAACGACACAATATTAGACAAAACAGCTAAATATCCCTCAATACCATTAACCCAGGCAGGATTCAATCCAGGATCTCGAGGTGAAGAACGAAGGATACAACCGTCCATATATTATATGTAATATATATTATGTATTATATTTCTTTGAATATATCCTCAAATTTACTTTAAAAACCGCTCAAGCGACATTCTCTAATGCGCTCTTGGATGCAAAACCCCTGAGTTACGAAATTTTATTAACAGTTTTTTCACCAAATAATAAAATCTTAAATTTTTAATTTAAAATATCAAGTAGTTTTTAAGATCAAGGACCGATAGGCTTACACACATTTCAAATTATAATATCTGTAAATTGTCAACGAAATTCATTGAGGGTTATTAACCCAAAGTATTATGATGGTAATATAAGAATAGGTGTTTTTTTTTTTATAGAATTTGTCTATATAAAAACTATTGTAACATATTTTATTACAGTGATATGTGAAGTTATTGATTGAATTGAATATTTAATATAATATAATTAAAATGGTGGATGCGCCGGGACGCACAATATAATTAAACTATTACACAACATATTGAAATGCAATTAGTTGTGTTAGTTTTATTATATCGAAATTTAATTCCATACCATGAATACTGTACTGTTTAAGTGTTAATTACTTTATTATGTCTGTACCGATAGCGGCTAGACTATTAAATTCCAGCCCTTGTACTTACCTTAAAGGTGGAGGATTAAATTTTCATGATGCACTCAGCCGAAATAGGCCGTCGTATGTATAAGGACTATAACTTAAGGGCCGTTAACGCGCACATAAAACTGCAGATTTCGCCAGATGTTCAACAAGTAATTCCAAATAATGCAGAAATCATAATTCTGGTTTTAATAAATAATGTAATTACATACAGATATACATTTTAATTTTACGTTACAAGTGAAAATAAGATATTGCATTTTATTATTATTTATTGCATAATTATTATTCAAACGTTTTAAATTAACTAATATGCAAATACAGGTATTAAAAGTTTGCTTCCCTGATTAAGAAATCTGAATGGAAGCACAAAAGCTTGCAAGATATTGCATAACGAAAGTCCAATGGGTAATTTATAATTTACGCTGTCAACTAACACAAAATATAATCTATGGATCACTTATGAAACTTTCCAGTTTTACGACAGCGAGGGATTCCTCGACCCTTCTTAAACTATTCCCGTCATACATATTTTACACATTGTCGAAATAATTAATATCTTGTTTGGTTCCGTCCAATTTGTTTACAATAGTTTACATACAAATATTTTAAATATGAGATTAATAAATAATTTAAAATATTAGAAAAATGATTAATATTCTATATGCTGAGGGTGTTTTAAGACATTACATGGTGGTACATTTTTTAATAAGTTTTTTATTCTTGATAAAAACAAAGTATATTGTTCTGCCTTATTATTATATTGTAAATAAGAGTCTTTAGTTTAATCGATTTATTAAACTACTTTAATATGAAGATTTTACAAAAACTACTTATGGAAACATATAGACTAGTAGTTGAAATATTTTTCTAAATTGGTAAATTATAAACAGTTTTACTTATTTATAAATAGTGATTTTCCCAATAAAGCTTATAAGCCATTATATATTTCTCTCGTAAATTTAAACGATCGTCCGGGCTTACTTTGAATCGTGGTATTATGGTAATATATTTATAGGGGTGATTTATCATCACCTTTTATTTATAGGCTTTGGTCACTGTCGAATAGTGCTAACGTCTCCATGCGTATTAAAGACTTAAATCAACTGGATGAGGGCGAAGGAGGCCAAAGGGGGAAAGCGTCGGATCATAATCTAATAACCTGGAAGCAATCTCACTAATAACTTTTGGCCGAATTCTGAATTTGATTTATACGTCTAGACATTGAGATATGTCTTATTCATCTTGGGAGTAATGGAATTAAATTGAACAGTAATAATTGTTTTCAATGAAAATGTTACATTTAAATTTTGTCACGAGTAAGTAAATTTATAGTAATAAGTAATGTGAAATTATGAAACTAAAAGGAAGTACTTACATTTACGAGTCCGTGCAAAGTCCGAGAGATGGCACCACCCATTTAGTAGCATCTCTTGAATGAACGCACACCAAGTCTCAGGCATATTGGTCTATATCTTTGTGTTTGGCATTCGTGTGAATCAAGGAAGTCGAGTGATTTTCAAGAAGTGGACGAAAAAGAATTTCGTGTGGTGATTAAAAATTTCTTAATGAAAGGCAGACGCATCAGGAGACTAAAGAGAAGCTTGATTAACATTATGGTGACTCTGCACCTTCCATTAGAACAGTTTATAAGTGGTTTCAAAATTTTCGGACTGGCCATATGGGCACAAGTGACGTTGAACGTTCTGGATGGCCTGTGGAGGTTACGACTCCAGAAATTATTGATCAAATCCATGATATGGTGATGGATGACAGAAGAGTTAAGGTGCGTGAGCTTGCTAGTGATGTGGGCATCTCGACTGAATGGGTAGTTAATATTTTGCATAAACATTTTGACATGAGAAAGCTATCTGAAAGATGGGTGCCGCTTGACCAAAAATGGAATCGTATGAAGTATTGCAAGGATGGTTTGCAGCTGTTCCAAAAGAATCCGGAGGACTTTTAAGTGTCGTTTTGTCACTGTGGATGAAACATGGATACATTACTATACTCCTGAGACCAAACAACAATCGAAACAGTGGGTTATCAAGGAGGAATCTGCACCAAAAAAGGCGAAGACCGTTCCTTTGGCCGGAAAGGTTATGGCGACTGTCTTTTGGAATTCGCAAGGGATAATCCTCATCGACTATTTGGAAAAGGGTAAAACTATTACAGGTAAATATTATTTATCGTTATTGGACCGTTTGAAAACCGAGCTGCAAGAAAAACGCCCGCGATTGGCCTACAAGAAAGTCCTTTTCCATCACGACAACGCACTAGCGCACACCTCAGCAGTTGTGGTCACAAAATTGACATGGGCAAATCCTATTATTTGGATGGGACCAACAAACTAGAACATCCAAACACGTTAGTAGTTTTTATTTTTGCACGGACTTTTCAAAAGCCCCTTGTATTTACTATTGATACAGTATTAAATAAGTACATTACAAACAGTATTAAAAATGTGTAAATTAAATAATTACAATATAATTTTGTGAGTTATGTGAAGTTTACTATTTAATTAAATAAACACAGTTATATTTTTTACTTCATTTCAATAAAGTAGTGAAGTAAGAAAAATAAGTTATTTAATTAAATAATTACACATAACTATCGTAATTTGACTTGTTCACTATATAAGCACGCAATAATTACAATCACCATGAAATTGAATGAATATTTATTTATTGGTTCCAATTTTGGCCGAGATTTACTGCAAGCATTCGATTAGGGCAAAAGGCTAAATATTTGCGCGCTTTCTATCGTTTCCCAACAAGCTAAATGAATAAATGCATGAGATTGCTCCACTCTCTGCTTGTATTTCCTTCCTTCCTTTATATATGCATATCCACCCCCCAAAAGTAAATAAATACCGGAATCTCATTGTTTTATTCGCTTAAATAACAATTTAAATGTGACATTAAGATAAAGGGAAGAGAACACAAAAATAAAGATCAAGTTATATTATCAAAGGAGGCAGTGTAACATGTTTATCAATAACGTATAAATCAATAATAAATGATTTTATCTGTAGGATGTCTTTGTTTGAAATATAAAGAAAGCTTAAATATACATTATAAACATGATTATTTCTCACAAGAATTTAATATATAAAAAACACTTTGTAACTTTGTATACAACTATTTAAATAGTGTTATTTATACAAACAATGTTACGAAGTTTATTTATACTCAACATGTATAACGAAGTAGAAGCCGCAAAAATAAATAATATTTAATATAAACACTAAAAACACTTACTACATTATTATGTATTTTTTTAACAAAATTTTAAGTAAATAGGTATTAATTAAAGGGGAATTATTAACTTTTATTTGGTAATTGAAAAGAATACTTTTTAAAAGTTACATTTATTAATTTCAAATTCTTCTAATAAATTTAATTAACGACTTTTATTATATACGCGCCCTAAAGGTGCTGGTATTCGATTAAAAGATGGCATAGTTTGAGGCATTTTTCTGAAATTAAAAGCATTTTTGAAAACGGTCCAGGAAGCTCTGTTCAATTTTCCACAAATATCTTAGAACAATACGCTCAAGGTCTTAGATTTATAAGATTTATATTTCTTCTTAATCTTTTTCGATGGCGCTAGAGCCCAACATGGGCTCTGAATGTTTTGCCATCAACGTTTATGGTCATTAGCTGACCTTTGCCGGTGCATTTTTTTAACAATTCTTGAGCGTCTTTGGATACGTTATCCGCCCATCTTATTCTTGGTCTTCCAACTGATCGTTTCTTAGGAGTACCTTTTTTGCAGCCCGTGTCTATGAGATGCGTTGTATATCCCTAGCCCACCTGAGTGGAATTAGTCTTATGTGTGCTGTAATGGAGGATCTCTGTATAGTTGGTACAAATTGTGATTGTATCTTATTCTTCACTCTCCATTAACGTTTATTGCTCCATATATTTCTCTCAGTACCTTTCTCTCAAACCAATCTAATAATTCCACGGACTTCTCAATGATTATTCACGTTTCGCTTCCGTAGAATACTACTCTTCGGATAAGGGTTTTGTATACTTGGATTTTTGTCTCTATGGATGTTTCTAGACTCTGTAATTGGTAGCATGGAGAAGAGGGTTCTGTTGCCGCTTGCTTTTCGTTCTTTTATCTCTGTGGTTTCATCATTTTGGATATTTACGTTGGAGCCTAGGTATCTGGAACTAACCCTCTCGAAGCTGTAGTTTCCAAATAATAAATCTTTTTTTCGTTGACTTCCCTATTTGATTCCTGTCATTCTCAATGCGTGTTGGAGGGCCAGGTTGAAGAGCATCTGGGCTAATCCGCTCCTTGTTCTAGCCTGTGTATGAGTCAAATTCTTCTGTTAGTTCTCCTTCTACTCGTACTCTGCATTTGGTGCTTAGCATCGTGGTTCTCGCTATTCTCACTAGCTTAGGGGGTATATTAAAATCAAGTTTTAATATCAAGTATTAAATAGTTAAATTAAAATATAGATTTTAATCTATGTAGAGATGGTGATTATTGATGTCAAACTCGTATTATTTTCTGGTGATGTTTTCGGCGTATTGTTCAAGTTGTTCTTGATGATCGTTGTACATATCTTGTATGTTGTGCTAAGTAGCGATATTCCCCTATAGCTGTTACACGTGAGTTTGTTTCCTTTTTATGTATAGTGTATATGAGGTTGGCTTTTCACTCTTGCGGTATTTTTTTGTGGTTACTAGGTGTTCTCTGCAATTGTTCAGGAGTCCCCTTGGGACATTGTCAACACCCGGTGTTTTATTGTTCTTTACCTTTTCGGGTCCTTTCGATATTTCTTCATAGTTGGGCTCGTCAGTTTCTTCATTAGCAGTTGCTTCTAGGCATGGGTCGCATTCTGAGGGTCTCCTATTGGAATTGAGGAGATTTTAAGAGTGTTGCTTAAACCTGTCTAGAATTTGTTGTTTTCCTGATAGGACCTCGTTTGCAGATTTACAAATTCATGTTCTTGGCTGCTACCCCCTTTTAAAGAAGTTGATGTGCTTGTATGCTTCGCGGTTGCTCTTGTTCCTAAAGTTTTTTTCTGCCTTTTCCATGATGGTGTTAAGATACGCCCTCTTGTATTTTCTTATCATTTTCTTTGCTGCCCTTCTGAATTCATTATATGCCGTCTTCTTCGTTCTTGTCGGCCTTTCTAGGTCTCTATTTCGGATTTCAATAGCTTGTGTGCATTGTGTTATACAACTTGTTTCTGGTTGTCTTTAACCAAAGACCAAAGAATCCTATTGATGATTTGTATGTCAAACCTTTTGTTTCTGGTTGTCTTTGTTTTATAACATATTGATGATTCTGCCCCTTTAATTATTGCTTGTTTGATGGTGTGCCAGTCGTCCTCGATGTCCTGGTTTTCCGGATAGTTCTTCAGCATGGCGGTGATCTTCTAACGCCTTCTGGTATTGTATTGTTGTTTTTGGATCGCTTAGTTTTTATTTTTGGGAATTTTGCTATTTGTGTTTTTGTTATTCTGTATGTGGTTTCTGTAGTGGTGGAAGTACACTACAGAAACCGCATACAGAATAACAAAAAAACTAAGTTGTGGTCTGACTCACATTATGCCCCTCTATTTGATTGTACGTTTTTTTTGTCTGGCGATATCCACGTCCGTTTGTGTATGCCTATTCTAGGAAATTGAGTGGATGCGATGACCATACCTTTTGACGTAGCTATGTCGATTATCTTTGCGCCGTTGTCGTTGCATTATGTAGACTGAATTGGGCAATTTTGTTAATTAAATACTTTGAAATATTTTGACATAGTGCTAACATGAGGATACTACAGGTCTAATTGACCTTGACATTTTGTGGATTTTTAACAAAACATTCATGTGAATAAGGTCTTTTGATTGGAATTCAGTGATGATAATATTGCAGTTTTAGGCGATAGATTTAATATCCTTAATGAATTTATTTGAAGGATTCGATTTTATTTAAACAAAATTATTATTCCGAACAGATGTACTGATAAACATAAACAAACAAACTATTTAAACAATTTAACCTCACCCCCGCTTATTACACAACAACTCAATTAAAATTTATTGTAGGCAATACTTTTAATAAAATAAGCGACTAGTTTATTCTATGAATTGTTCCCACTTCGATAAAATCTACTTTGGACGAACTCAACGAAAGTGATTAACCCGTTTTAAAGAACACAAAACAACAAAACACAGAAAAATCAGCAGCGGGACATAAATTCTCAATAGATAACTTAAAATTATTAAAATTACCGACGACAGATTGAAAATTTTGGAAATACATAAAAATTATTGAAATAAAACTACACAGTTGAACCCTCACATTGAATACTGCAACATGTTTCGCCACACAGTGGCTTCATCAGGCAGATGAATACAACAATAAATGTGAAACCCTTTCAATTGTGTAGTTTTATTTCAATGTTATGAAATTACATTATAAAGGGTGTCTCAAATTGATATGTCATTTTAAATTGCGCGCCATTTTGTTTGTGGCGAACATAGAGTACTAATCTTTGACAGCTAGCATCAGGAAGTATTGAGGTTTAGTGATGAATAATTACAAAATCGAGCAATGCCTAGAAACTGTGAAAATTCATTACAGAAATGGTGAAAATTTTGCAGAGACGGTTCGAAAAGTCCGCAAAAGTCTTTTGGTCATCATAACGCACCATCTCGCAACACTGTGGTGCATTTAATAAAAATAATTGAGGTTAGAGGTTCAATTCTAACCTCGAAAAGCATTGGTCCTTCTCGTACCGGTCGGTCGATTGAAAACATAGCCCCAGTGAGTGCGAGTGTTGACGAATGTCCTTCCACCTCGATTCGCTGGCGTGCTCAGTAATTGGATATATCAAGAAGCTCTGTGCAGCAAATTTTGACTCAAGATCTGCATTTGCATGCCTATAAGACACAAAACCTGCAACCAGCAGACCATGCGCAGCGCCGTCCATTCGCCAATTGGATAGAGGAGCATCAAAAAATCAATGGTGATTTTTGGAAGAAAATCATCTTCATCGATGAGGCGCATTTTCAACTTACTGGGTACGTGAACTAACAAAACTGCCGAATTTGGGGGACCGAAAATCCTCAAGTGATTTTGGGTTGGAGGAGTGATTGGGCCGTACTTTTTCGAGAATGCTGCTGGAAATGCGATTACTGTCAATGAGGTTCGTTATCGTGATATTATGACCAACTTTTTATGGAATAAATTAACGGCATGGACTTGGAAGATATATTCTTTCAACAAGATGATGCAACCTGTCACACTACGAACGAAACAATGCAGTTATTGCAGACAAAGTTCCATGGTCGTGTTATTTCGCGCCGCGGAAATGTGAATTGGCCACCAAGATCGTGCGATCGGACGCCATTAGACTTCTTTCTTTGGGAGTTTTCTGAAAGAAAAAATGTATGCCAATGATCCATAGACCATTCCGGGGTTTAGGGAAGAAATTAGACGCACTATTAATGAAATTAGTCCGCAATTATGCCAAAATGTAATTGAAAATTTTGTCAAAATAATGACCATTTGCAAAAAAGAGGTCGAGGCGCCCATTTATCGGATAGTGTGTTCCACACATAACCTCTATGTTTGTATCTTGTATTAAAATAAAAACGTTCGTACTTTTCCAATAATATAATATGTTTTATTAATAAATTAAAATGTCAGTTCATTTTGAGACACCCTTTATAACCGCCTCTTCACTTAAATAAATAAAAATTAATTATTGAATTTTGATTTTAGTCCACAAGAAAACCCATTGAAATTATTCCTAGTATAATTTTCCCAAACCATTACCTTTGATCCCGCCCTGAAATGTCCATTTATTTTATTTAACAAAGTATTTAAGTTTAATTTTTACTTTTGTATTTTTTAATTTTTTTGTCAGTTTAACTTAACTATTGATAATGAACACATTGTGTTCGAAATGTGCATTTAGAGTTTAAATAAACAGAGTTGAAGAAAATGATACTTTAAAATTTTAATAAGAAATATTAGAATTGAGAAAATTTAAGACTGTCTAAGATTGGCCAATTCAATAAAAAATCAATATTTTAGCAAATAATAACTTTTTATATAAAATTCATCTATTCATATATTTATTGTATTAGCTGGATAATAATTTATGACTTTTATTTATACTTGATATAAATCGGTACTTTTTGCCAATTGAAGAGCCTTAATAATATTTTCTTCTAGTAAAATAATTTTAAGTTAATCTTTGTTGTAACATTAAACTTTATTTTTAAAAATAACTGTTAAATCCTGATAACGATAATAGTTTTAAAATTCGCTACTACAAGAATAATAAATTTACATTAAATCATTTATAGCAGTTTTCATAATTTACTATTTTATATCATAGGTTGTTTTCTATTTATGAAATATATTTTTCGTGTGTTAAAAATAATGTTTCAGTGTAAAACTCATCTTCTTCTTTATAAAATATGTGTAATTGCTGCAGAGCTCCATATTAATTAGAATTAAGTTTTTTTGTGGATCACGATTAGTGAGAAAATATTTCCGCTTCCTATTACTTAATTAGGTAAAGCAATATGTTTAAGGCATATTTTGTCAGGAGAAATCTTTGGACATCACATCTTCTCATGTTTGTTTTTTTGTCTTCTTCTGTTAATTTATTATTAGTCAATTCGGAACAATTAAAAAGTTATACGACAATTAGAGTAAAGTATTTATTAATCAGAATAATGCTGAGTTGTATTCAAAATATAATTCATTAAATTATATCCATGTATTTCCCCCAAATGTATTTAATTGGGTTATTGGAAAAATATTTTATTATTTTATTATAAACTTCGAGTAATTATATAATTAATATTTAGAAGCATTATTTTATTTAGTTATAATTATATTTCAGTATATATAAGTACTATCTGAAAATTGTATTATTGTATTGAAGTTATTGATTAATGTAAGAGTTTAGCTCCAAACGTTGAACGTGGAAAAAAGGTTTACGCTGGCTTTAAAGAAACTAGTTATAAGTTTTCACGAACATAAGAAAGCTCATTTTTATATAAAAACTTATTTGTCGTCAATTAAGTTCTAACATAATGTTGGTGGTGAAATTCAGCGAAAATTGGTAATGTTTTCTTAACTTTTCGGTTGTTTAAAACGAGGGAAATAATCTATTTATTTAGAAATAACAGGACGTATATGATTATGTAAATTATCTTAAGATGCTTTAACTTCATTGTAAACGTAAGCTTATCTGAATGTTATAAATTATATTTTGTGTTCATAACCAGTCTAATCTTAAATATATTTCAATTGAATGAACATACTCATGAAATATTAATTACAGTCAAGTATTTATTGGTTATTAATTTAGATAATTCGAAAGAATTTTTAGTTAAAAGTATCACTTATATTTTAAGTATTAAGTTAATTTATTGTCAATTGTAACCTATTTATTGTCAACATTTCTGGAAACAGAACATCTGCATTGGTTAGTCACTTTTGTTAGTTTGAGTTTGCGTGGTGTTTTGTAAATGAAAATATCGAAACAAAATCTTATATAATAACAAATAACTCCCTAATTTAAAAGACTTAGATTTTAAATTTAAAAATCTGTTCTGCACATTTTAAATTTGATTTTTAAAAGTTAACCGATGTGGTGACCAAATAAGTGTTGTTTACTCTAAATGGGAACGTACAAATGCAATGTAAACCATTTGGAATGATGCTGGATTATGTTTACTTGACATTCTTTTATACTGTACTAACTTTATAGCTGATTTATCGTAAATGTAATTAATATTGCATCGAGTAATATCCCTAAATGTTTAATCTCAGATACTTTAAATAAATCCATGCTATCAAGTCCAATTGACATTTGAATGTTTACGTAAAAATATAATTGATATGCATTAATCACTATTAAAGAATAATTGATTTAGACAACACCAACCTTGAGCTGAATCTAAATCTTTGTGAAGTAAGAAAGAAAGAAAATCATTGTCTGATTTTATTTCTTCGAATAATTTAAAGTAATCCGCAAAGAGTAAAAAAATCAATGAGCGTAATTACTGATGCTGTATTATTTATAAACACAAGGAATATTAATGGTCCACAATATGATCCCTGTAGCACACAGGAATAGACTTGAATAATATCCGAATTATAATTTTTAATATAAACACACTGTCGCATTTAATAATAATATAATAATAATAATCTTTATTCCATAAACTGTATGACAATATTACATATAGTATTACAGTATCGGATGCGTCAAAAATGAACAAAGCCAAAAGAAAATAGTACTTTACAAATAATAATATTAACCTAAATTTATACATATAATATCAAAATCAAAAATAAAATTATTTTATTACATCATTTATGTTATAGTATAACTTATCTAATAGGTTCATTTTTAATTTTTTTAAAGCCCCAGTCGTAGTCTATTTGATGACATCTGCAAAATTTATTGAAGAACTTCGGTAAATTAGGTGAATACTTTTTAATATTTAAGCGGCTAATTTGTAGATAGAAACCATCCTTATAATGTGTGCACTCACCATTTTTTAGGAACAAGTGCTTGTTGTTATAAGTGTACTAAATGAGTTCATACATAATTAAACAAGGAAAAGGTAAAATTTTATATTCACGAAAATATGGTCTACATGATTTAATCCGTGAAATGCTCGCCATTGATCTGATGACACTTTTCTGGGCAGTAAATATAGAATGCCATTGGGTTGAAATGCCCCAAAAATATATACCGTATACTAGACGCGAGTGTTCATTCGAATAATATACTTATATTAGTTGTTGTATACTCAAAAGGTTTCTTAGACATTTCATCTGATATGCTGTTTTGTTCAAATTCTGTACAGTTTTGATGCATTGATCTTTCCAATCATAGCAACTATCAATGTATAAACCTAAAAATTTTACGGTATTAGCTGGACTAATTTTTGTTTTATTTACTGCAAGGTTTATGAGTGAATTCACATTGGCTTGTTTTGTTTTAAACCTTATATAGTGTGTTTTATTTATATTAAGTAATAATTTGTTGCTTGAAAACCAGGTATGAAATCTGGGCATAACTTCATTGGACTTATGAGTTAATGTATTTTGATCAATATCACTCAATACTATTGACGTGTCGTCTGGGGAAATAAATAATTTAGTAGGTGTTATATTTACAATATCATTAATATATATAATGAATAAGACTGGCCCCAAAATGGATCCTTGAGGGACACCAGCATGTACATTAGCGGTTTTTGAGAATGTAGTGTTACTATTTTGTGAAATCCGTACAACTTGTCTTCCGTTTTTAAAATATTGGCTAAACCAATTTTGAGTTGTAAGATCTAAAAATAATCCAATTGGATGTTCACCTGCATCTAAATATTTTACTACTTTACCGTAAAATGAGTGATCAGCTGTAATTGTCGATTTGCCCTTACAGCTGTTCACTCATTTTACGGTACAGTAGTAAAATACTTAGATGCAGGTGAACATCCAATTGGATTATTTTTATTGCTTAGTATTTGGTGCTTTTTAATAAATATAAGCATACGCTCTAACATGCAAAGTTCAAAATTTTTATGAAAAACTGAAAGTAGGGAAACTGACCAATAATTAAATATGTTTCACCGATCGTCTTTTTATAAGTTGGGATTACAATATTTAAATTTAATTTATCAGGAAATGTTCCAGTTTCTAAAGAGAAGTTTATTAAGTGTGTTAATGCCTCTAGTAATTGATGCACCGACTCCTGAATTACAAAATCAGGAATATCATCAAATCCAGGAGATCGGTTACGTTTCAATTTATATTTTAAAATACGACATATTTTCATTTATGTAAATATATATGCTTTGAGAAACTGTTTTTAGAGATGCATAAGTTGGGTTATTTGGTGATAAATGTGACTGTATGTGTAGAGGTCCTTTAATAAAGAAATTGTCGAAAACTTCAGATAGTTGTAAAGGATTTGTAATTAAATTTCCATTATAATCAAGTTATATATTCTCGGTATTTAATCTGTTTGCTCGTTAAAGTTCATTTACTATTCTCCATGTATTTTTATGTATGTTGTCTGATGTAAATATTTTGTTCTAATAATATGTCTTTTTAGAATTATGCACCAATTGGTTATGGATTTTTTTCGTTTAAGATATTCGGTCTTAAGCTGAGGAAATTGTTTTTTCATTTGATAGAAGTTGTACAGAATTTACCCATGTTTTCTTGTTAGTGTTCGTATGGCATTTATATTTGGGGAAACAAATGTTGAAATGATACGTGAATTTTTTTAGTGTCCAATGTCCAACATTATACAATGTTTTAATTTTGTAATTAGTAGAACGCTCCGAACATTTTAAATTTAGGCTGCATAATATTGTTTCGTGATCTGATATTTGATTATTGATAGTTGTGTATACTACATTAGACGAAATATTCGAGTATACATGATCAATACAAGTAGAAGTTGTATTTGTAATCACTGTAGGATGGACATTATCATTAATTTTATGTTGAATGTTTCTAGAATATTAAATAATCTAATTGAATTTTCAGAGTTTATCATGGAATTTATAGTAAAATCCCCACATATAACTATTGGAGTGTTTATTGTAAATATAATTTCAATTAATGTCTGAAGTTGGATTAAAAATGTATCAATGCATCCCTTGCCGATACACGCTAATTATGTGACGATATTATTATCACGCCATATCGCTACACCTCCACTTTGACTGCATCTACAGTAACACGACTTGAGAGAATAGTTAGTGAAGCGATTAGTTATTAAGAATAATTTTTTGGACCATGATTCAGTTAAGCATATAAATTTTGACTTAAACATGTTAAGATCAATCGTTATATATTCCATTTTTTCTATTGTTAGTGAGCGAACATTTAATATATAAAAATCAAATGTTGTGTTTGATTTGCAGTTGTTTGGCGAGCTCCTTGAAAATTTTCTGTTTTGTTATGAACTGATTTAAAAAAGAACTTATTAATAAATACATTTTTTGGCAAAAAATCCTCATTTATGACAACGTTTTCACATTCAATAGGGACACCAATTTTAAAAGCGCCTGTTCATACTTAGGTTTTAGTTTTTCAATAATGAACGGAAAGTCTACTGCTCGACATAAATGGGTTTTAATTGCATCACTTGTCACATCCTTATGGAATCTAGATACGAAGATCCATTTTCTACGTAGGGAGACTACGGGCCGCTCTGCATTCGTTGCTCGTCCTGTGAATTTAAATTCGTTCGTGCTCCTGGATTTCTTTCGGACAACATTTACCCATTTGTTGTTTTCATTATTTATTTTGGGTGATAAATCGTTGATCTGTAAATTATTCGTGGCATTCGAAGAGATTTTCTCTTTATTTATATTTTTATCTATCCCAATTGAATTTGTAACGGGTGTCCAACAATTATTGCAGTCCCGGGTGGCGTTGGAATAAAAAACGTAGGTCGATTCTTACATGTTGCAAATAAATAAACTGACATTTTTAATGCACATTTAGGTTATGTTTGACAATTAACATGTCAGTTCATTTATTTGCAACATGTAAGAATCGACCTACGTTTTTTATTCCAACGCCACCCGGGACTGCAATAATTGTTGGACACCCGTTATTTGTTTTGGAAGTAGAACTCGTAGGTTCATCTTTTGAGGAATCTGTTGATTTATTTGTTTTATTTCCAATTAAATATTGCAATGTTGCATGGGTTACATCCGTACTATTTTTTAGATTGAAAATTTCTTATGTAAGAACTCTTATTTTCTCCTTCTGTTTACAAATGGTGCTATTTTGATTACTCACTTGACTAAGAAGGGTCATTATTTCTTTTTTTAAAGCAATTAATATGAATAGAACCAAATTTGTCCTCTTATTTTGCACAGGCAGAGTGGAAGTCTAAATCACATATAATACACTTGAAGGGGTTCACTTCAATAAACTTATTGCACAACACGCATTGCTTATTTTTACTTATTAAACTAAGATTTGTGCAGACTATCAGAAATAAAAGACTTAAAAATTAAAATTAGGCCTAGTTGATCTACCATTTCTGAAGCCATATTGTTCTTTAATTCAAAATATTTTTACTCATCCAATTCATTTGCATGGTTACAAGTTTATCAAATGGTGATGTGGCCATCATAGTACTTTCCCTATATTTTTCTCGAAAACTATGAGGTTTACGCAAAAAGGCTATTCTTAATGATTTGTTCACTTTTGAATTCTCTACAATTATTTGTAATAAAAGTTTCACGTAACTCTAATAGTTTATTAGCAATTGGCAAAAAATATCAAAATTTTTAATTTTTATTTTTTTTTCTCAAAAGTTAAGAATTTTATGAAAAATATGTTGTTATAAAACTTGTTCAGTTTTTTATACCCTTTAACATTTGTTTAAACCGTTTTTCAAAATTTCTCAAATTTAGGAAAATATCACGAAAAAACAAAAAAACGCCTCGAGTAAACAACCACTTCCGGTTTATGAATGTTTGCCAAAAGCTTTTCAGTTCCAGTTTTTAACGATAAAACCTTAAGTTTAAAGTTTCATCTCAATCGGATCATTCGTTTTTGAGATACAGCACCCACCGACAGACACACACACACACACACATACACACAGACACAATTTTTTTTTTTCCAGAAATTTGTTTTTTGGGTTCAGGGGGCCCCAAAACGGATATTTCCGCAAAAAAAATTTTTCAAAAAAAAATCACGAAAACAATACTCCCCCTATATATACTATATAGGGAAAGTAAAAATGGTTTAAGTATTATCGACTGGATTGAAAGGCTGTGATAATTTAATATCATCTCTGTCTCTCCTGCCTTGAAAATTGGTATAATATATACAAGAAGGATTGAAGTGTTTCACAAAGACATAAGTGGGTAATAGGGTATATAAGAAATTATTTATAATCCCGCTAGGTCCTATACTGTTACTTTTTTAAAGAATGCGATAGAGTTCAAAATTTCACATAGAGCTATTTTAAATGGCGTGTTTATGACATCTTGGTTGAAATTTGCATTACCGTTATTATTTTTTACAAAATTCCAAAAATAATTCAAAGGATGCAATCCATGCTTTAACATCGGTTACTAAGTCATTGTTGTCATTCCACCACCAACAAATACCGTTTGAGATGATTTCCCAGTAGATTATTTTACTTCTGTGCCATTCATATAGTCTTTTTTAATGGACATGTTTTGGTATTCCTTTTGCAGACACTCCCAGTGAAATGCAAACCTTCTTTCTTTGCACGGTTTTGAAGAGTAGCCATGATCCATCACCGGTGACGAGATCCTTCAGAAACTTAGCTGTCTCATTTTATATTGCAACAAATCGGTAAAATGTGGAGACGTTCGGCTTTGTTGTTGTAGGAAAGTTCGTGGGGAACGCATCCAGTTTATTTTCACTGCTTTCCGAGCTTTCTGACATGACGAGTTGTTTAATCTTAAAGTCTTCCACGACCTGCTAGTATGGTCTGGTCGTAGTATTCTCTCTTCATCTTTAATATTAGTGTCGCCCGTTTCGAACAACTTGAACCATCTTTCAATTTTCTGATTGTTCCCTGGCCAAACCGCCTTCCAACCCTTTTCAAAGTGGTACTGCACTATATGACTAATATGTGTATGATTTTCAACACGCATTTTTAAAAACTGCAACAAATAGCGAAATTTATTTTAATAAAAACACTCTAACCTAATACTTTTATTATTAATAAGTCACTATTAAATTTAATATGTTCCCTTGATCTAAAATAATAATTTAAACTTTTTTGAACTGTTAATGCAAATATATTAAGTTTTCGTTGATATATTTACTACAGTGATTTATCAAAATTGATGAAAAACTACTTTAAATTACAAAATAAGAAACATTTTATTTTATTGCTGTAACAATCTTAAAATAGGTATGAAACAATCGTTTACATTAATCTAAGAACGTTTCTTTTTAAACGAATTATAGTACACTTGGTTTTTGTACATTTGATTGGTTAATTTTACTATAATTTGTTGACAAGTTGTGAATCAAATTTACGTTTATTACAAATCTATTTTAATTTTCATTATGATTTACGTAATTAATTTTCATCTGTCGAGTCGATGGCTTTTTACTCGTTTCCATTAATCATCATTTAAAGCCTTTAGCCGATCAAATTAATTAACGGACCAATCCGGACTCGATCGATTCATAATAAGTTGAGAGAGATAATAATGAAGGTGGTGCGTGCTGCGGCCAGAAGAAGGGGCGGCGACCCCTAGGAACGGGAAACAGGTGCGCGTCTTTTCCGGTCCATGAACTGCCCGGAAGTGCGATCGGCCGGATGACACGTTGGTGGTGGTTTAATATGTGCCACTCCGGCCAGATAAGGGACTCCACACACAGTAAGTAACTTAAACGACTGATAGAGTCTGTAATAACTTCAGTAGAAATATTTACAAATAAGGGTTTTTGATTAGAACATATATGGAAAATATGTTTTTAAATATTTTCAGTTTTATTTGTAAGTTTATTGTTCATTATTTTTAAACTAAGGTATTACAAAATAATATGTTGTTATTACGAATGTAATATAAGTATCTATGTTTTTCGTTTGTCTTGGTTTTTATATAGTTTTATTTTTACTTACTATTTAATTTAATTTTCATATTTAAAACGTTATTGTAGAGATCGTCATTTATGCTTTACTATAAAATTTGTATTGGAACCTAGAGTTGCAATGAGTGGTGATTAGTGATGATTTCCGATTCTCTTTGACCAAGTATGGAGGCCGCATGAGGGTCAGACGAGGACGCGGATAACGTCACAACAAATTTTCTGTTGAGAGGCCTGTGCATCAAACTGTAGGGATTATGGCATGGGGTGCTACAACTCACGGTAGTAGGTCTCGTTTAGTATTTATTAGAGGCAAAAAACGACCAGTATTAATAAAAATATGTTTATTATTGTTCTTTTTCTTTCACATTCTAACCAATTGCTATATTTTAATAGTTAAACGTTTTTGGCAAATTTGGATTTGCGATTTCCATGCTATTGAGTAAACAGTTGTGTAAAACGACTTTATTCGGCGAAATCAAGTGCGTTTCTTCCATCGACACTTAAATAAAAAGGTTGCCATAAGTTTAAAGTATCAATAACATTTTATAAAACTAATCTTTTTCATTATTCACTAAGGCAAATTATATTGTAATAATAATTGATTAAAAATTCATTTGGTTCGTTTCACTTTATTTTTTATTTTAATATCCGACTAGTTTCGGCACTGAGCCATTATCAAGAATAATGTACAAACACATGAGGTTTATATATAGCTCTTCATTGTCGTTTACCATGTTTTTGCCTGATACTTGGGCTTTATTAATTTCTAGGCCTTCCCGGTAGTTGAGAACTCTCATGGCTCTTAATAAAGTATTATTTTCTATATATGTTAAACAAGTCCTGTGTTTTCTATCAGAATATATGATTTTATAAGATTAGGGGCATTTTCTCGTATACCATAGCATTCCAGTTTGTGAATTAATAATCCATGAATTATTACCCTAATACCTACCTGATAAGCCGAATAAATACATGTTATTTTTTCTTCGACCTATTTAAAGATAATAACCATAATCAATTATTTTCCAGAAAGAATGAGTAAATACATTCATAGGGAAGTTATTTATACTTGCGTTGTATATTTGAGATATTAATATAAGTACTATGGTAATACATGAAATTATAAAAATATAAAATAATCTAAAAACTATGAATATCATTTTTCGATGAATATATTAAATAAGAATATTTTGTTATACTTGAGCAAACTTTATTTATGTGTTGGTCCCATTTTAGATCACTTTGTATTTGTACCCCAAGAAACTTCACATGATTGGTTTCCTTTATATCCTCGATGTTTAACGAAACATGACGTTGTCCTATTGATGCCGTATAATTCATAATATAAGTTTTTGATGCGTTTGGTATTAAATTATTTGAGTTAAGCCATTTACTTAATTCGCTTAATATTACGTTTGCTGCCATATTTAAGTTTACTAAACTTCTATCATTTAGGCAAAACGTAGTATCATCAGCAAACATTGTGATGTGGGCATTTATTAAAAGAGTAAATCATTTACAAATAAAAATTTACAGAACTAATTAACTATGTTGATAGCAATTTCCTCGAATTCTATAATTTGAAATTTTGTCCAATAGTAATTGATGGGGCACGCAGTTAAATGCTTTGCACTAGAAAAAACGTTTGATTATGAATCCAGATTACTGAGCACGAATTTAAAGAAATTGTAAATGGCACGATCTGTTGTATCGCCCTTCCTAAACCCAAATTGTTGATTGCACCGTTCTTCCCTGCAAAATCTACTATTCGATTTAAAATGACTCTTTCAAATATCTTTGAGAATACTGGCAATATTGCTATTAGCCTATAATGGTCAATATTATGCGGATCGCCTTATTCACCGGTAAGATACGTCCAGTTGTTAAAATTGAAGGAAAAACTCCTTCAGACATTGACATGTTTATTACCTGGGTAAGTGGTTTAATTATATAATTCATAGCGTACTCAATGATACCTGAGGATACATCATCAGTATCTTTCGGGAAATTTGAATTCATATCAGATATTAAGTTTTTTTATTTCATTCTCATGCACTAGACAGAGAAATGTCGATTTTGAAACATTATTTTTAATTTCATGGCTTTGTAGTTGAATTGTTCATTTTTTATTTCCGACAGAACTAAAATGTATTTAACGTATCAGCAATATTTTGTGGATCTTCTATTTTAAAATTATGAGTTTTAATATTATGATTATTATTATTGGATATTCCTATTATTCCTTGGGTTTTCGTCTTTTCTTCTCCCTGATTACAGTTTTCCAATTTAATTAATTTTGAATTATTTCTGGTTCCTCTGGTTCACTTAAATAGTGGTTGTTTACGTACTGAGTTTTCGGAGTACGTTTATCATCAGCTTTTCTGCTCACTTCTGGCTTCCCACGAACGAAACACGGTATTTATCTCGCGCTGCATTTTATCATCAAAATCACTTGTAGACAGAGATATCTTCGGATATTTATAACGAGCCTTTTTGTCTCCTATGTTCTTGGTTTTGGCTGTTGTTTCATAGGTGTCACCAACAGTTTTGTTTATATTTAGTTTGTTTAACTTTTCACTTTCCATAGTGTACATTTTATCTTGAAGCAGTTGATTGTGCTCTTTTAAGATAACCTTTTTATCAACAATTTCAACAATAATTTTATTCAAAAATTCGACTGGTTTCTTAACTAACACATTTTCAATACCAAGTATTGTTTGGCTAACCATATTTTCGTCATGTTGTTCACAGCAAATTACTCTAGTGCCATCCACTGCATTCCTTTAATTTTGTTACTGAAGCTGCGGTAATAACTGTTGCCATAATACAATATATAAGTCCTTACGTTGTAGAAAATTCACTAATAATTAGAAAAAACACGAAAATATATTCGTAAAATCTACAACAAATGAGTCTTATTAAGACTACAAGAAACAAATCACTTTTGAAACAACTACTTCTCTAGCTAATACTTCGACAGACATTGAATGATACAAAAGTAATTTGCGTGTTACAAAATAGCAAGGCTATCAAAGTAACACAAAGCAACAGTCGATTATATTTCATTATTGTGTCAGTTGCCGTACATGCCTGAGTAAGTTATTTATATTTCATTATAATTATTATTATATTTCATTATATTTATTTTACTAAATGTTTTTATTTGTATTTAAAATCAATTTTATAATAAAGCTGTACTGAAGAGAGCGAAAGTTCGAAACACGTGTCTGCAGATGGTTATAAAATTGAGTATTGAATTATTTAATTGCTTTTGCTAATTTATTTTTAATTACATCAACCTAACTTCTTCTTATTCCAAATTTACCATAGTATAGTCACTCATAAACTATTTAACGTACATTTAATCATTTTTAGTTCATTTTACAGAAAGAAATATGTTCAAACTAGTGTTGCTTTGATAGCCTTGCTATTTTGTAACACGCAAATTACTTTTGTATCATTCAATGCTGCCATACTTTACACACACCAAAATTTTGCACATAGTACTGGTGCAACACTTTAAGTCTTTAAAATTAAACTCTTTCTTCTTGTCTTCGACATATTATATATGATTTTTGTCTCTTGAAGTGGCGACATAGATAAAATAGATCTCTCTGTTCTGCAGATCGTTTTTCACTTCTGGGGTTATTAAAGATGTATTGTTAAATTTAGTGCATTATGGTGCGTGTGGTGTTGTGTTTGTACCATTGATTTGTATCTTGTGTTAAATTTTCCGAGATACTAACCCAATTTTCTTGTAACATATTTTGCTTAAAACGTGAAATATTTTTTTCAGAATAATGGCATCTGGAAAATCTGCAAATATTAGTACATCGATTTAAATCTAATGGAAATTGAACAATTTTAAAGGTGATGTAAGAGCATTGAATCCGTGATATTACAAGAAATTGGGTATATGCAGGTTGCAGAGCTGTCTCTTATATAGGTATATTAATGAACTACATACAAATTCATTCGATGACTACTTCGCAAGTGTACTGATACATTAACGTTTAGATTACCACAGATTATGACGTTGATTTCTGGTACGTATGTATTTAAGTAACTTATCAAGGTTGTCTCAAAAATTCACTGGTATAGATGTGACATTTTTGAGAATATTTTTAATTATTGGATCGCTTTATGTCCATTACCGTTAGCCATTGAACTGTTTGTGTCTTCCTGGATTGGTTGAGTATATTTGGACGCCTAGTTCAAAACAAATAAATTTTGATTCCTAGTGACTATTTTATGGTATTAAATATAGCTTCTGTTCTCCAAAGACCAATCTTAAAAGAAAAGTACTTGTCTCCAATATCTTTAATATTTTGAGTTATGAAATAGTGGTCATTGACTATGGCGGCTTCTATACACTATTCACGTTGTTTTTGCATAATGGGAGGCCATGAAAATTTAGCATTTATGTTGGCACTAAAACTGTCTGCTAAATTAGGTGATATTTTTCTATAAGTTTGAGGTTACAAGTAGTGTCAACATTTTGTGCGTTGTTGTCAGTTTTACTAGGTTCCAGCAGAAAAATAGTCACAATTAAACACAAGCCATGTTACTTTTAAATTCATTATATTATTAATTATTTAATTATTAAAATTATTTTTCGAATTTCAGTAGGTAAAGAAAAAAATGTATTGAGAAGTTTACTTCTAAAATGTGCAATTTTCTAATTTTCTTGACTAAAAGAACTTAATCGTAATGGTGACTGCAGATAGTTTATGTGCGGGCAGATCACCCAATTCTCAGTACATTTCTGATTTTAACCAAAATATTCCTAAAATAAAATTTTATAAAAAATCTTGTACCTACTTATTTTAATAACTGTACCTTACTTTTTTCGAACTTTTATTTTATTATTTATTTTATTTTTACACACCTATCCTTGACAAAAAACAAAACTATTCAACTTCCATAATTTCATTCGAAAATTCTAAATCATTATTTGTATCAAAATCCCAATCAGAGTCCGAGTCCGATTCTCCTAATGTAATTATTAAAGGGGGAATGTTATCAAATGAAAGATTTCCCATTAATTTCGCCCAATCTTTCGAAATTCACAATGTTCACAATGTCTACAAAATTTTTCCACATTTCAGGAGTGCATTTCGAAATAGACTCAAGCCATGAATTTGCTGCTCTGTCTTTAGGCGATGGTCGCGAATTTATTTGCTTGTTATAATAGGTTTTACAAAATGCCCATGCCATTTCAATTGGATTGTATTGACAATGGTATGGGGGTAAACTAAGAACCTCATGTCCATGTTTTCTCAATGTCTCATTTGTTACATATCGTCGATTCTTAATAATTTTGAAAGGTTTGATCAAATTCCATAGTTGCTTTTTCGAAAAGTTATCCCTGATTTCTACGTTGTGCTTAATCAGCCATTAGATGAAAATGTAGGTGGTTTGTCCAGCTGCACCGAATGATAGCGCATTGTCAAACATCACTACACATTTTTGATCTAACTTTGTCGAAGTAGGAATAAGCTGATTATTTAGCCAATTTTGAAATAAGTTTCCATCCATTGTTTTATGATAATCCCTATCATTATTTTTTGAATTTAACAATAAATCACATTTCTTCAAAAAACCTAAATGACATCCTGCGTGTAAAATTGTAAACCTTGACCCTTCACCTTCAATTTTGCGTGGATTACTTTTCAAATCTGAATCGTGTACCCAACGACGAATAGCCGACCCATTTTGGTAAATCCACGCTTCGTCAAGATATACAAACGTAAAATTTTCACTAGAATTTTGAAACTGTAAAAATTTTCTGAAAAATGTAATTTTAGCTACAACGACGTGTTTTTGTTCACATAAAATTTTGCGTCCGTTTACCATTTTATACTTGTATCCCATCGATTTCAGAATTTTGTATAAAGTTGTTCTCCCACCTTTAAATTCTAAACTTTCTCGCGAATTAGCTAAAAGATCATCTAACGTAAAATATTCATTTTTTGAGTTATATTGCCAAGTAAGTTGTTGCAGGTCTTTCCTAACCACGTGATTGGTAAAAATGTCGGTTTTGACTCTTTTGCCAGAGGATGAGGTGCTTAAATTTTCGATTTTTTCCTGCACTATCTTTGCTATTGTTCTTGTACTTACCTAATAATCAATTGATGAATGAAAAGAACTTAACTTAATTTTTACTTACTGAAAATATGTTCTGCAGTCTAATACAAATATCATCACGGCTGAAATTTGGCAGATCTTTTCTGTATTGAACATAACACTTTTTTATTGCTATTTTAATTTCAGCGCTAATATTTCTTGGCATTTTAAAGAAATTTATCAGTAATTTTTTGACGGACTTTATCAAACCATGCTATCTCGTTTTAAATGAACGTATGATGGTCGCGGGAGATTTAGCAACACTGTATGTATTTTGACAGGTTCACATGTCAGGCGCTCGAGTAACGGAAAATTGACGAATAGTGTGTCCAACGTTAAAAAAATAAATCATGGCCACCCATTATGCAAAAACAACGTGAATACTGTATACTTCGTTATACATTTTAATCACAAATTAATTTCATACAAATAAATAACTGTTATACAAAACAAAGTAATTATTGTGTTTAATTTGGAAATAGTAGTCGCCAAAATACTATTCCAAGTGGGTATTTAGATCGGTTAAGTTGTAGCTAGGTATGAATCTGTGAGCATAAATTTTCTTTTCAAACGAGCGTAGACCACATTGCTTATTCCTGGGCCAACAGCAGTTTTAATATATGTATATGTAGTATTTTAATCAGTGATTCAAATTTCAACATAAGTTTAAAAGACTTGTTTTGCGCTGTTATCCCTTCATTGAAATTTTGGTGAATTATTTTTGATAGTTCTATCATTAACTTCAAGAGCTCACAATACACTAAAGAGTTTCCTTGAAATATTGGCGGCTTGTTTGTGTTATATTTACTTATCATTTCCATTATTGAGTAAACTCTTAGGAAATAATATTGCGTTAAATATATTTTTCAATAATATCCTGACCTAAGTTCAAAAATAAAACAAAAGCAGGCAATTCTGATGGACCACAAATTTATATTTTTATGAACATCAGGTTGAACTGGAGAGGTCTTATTTAGAAATCATTGATAACTTGATAACTTGGTAACGTAGTGTGTGCGACTAATTTGTCTAATAAATATATTCGCTAAATTATTTGAAAACACACCAAATTTATAAATCTGTACAGACATAAATATCAATACACCAGTATGGTTTCTTAACCAGAAGATCCACGACTACTAATTTGCTCACATTAACGCAGTTCATATCTGTTAATTTAGCTAGTCGACGCCAAACTGATGTTATATACAAAGACATGACACGAGCTTTTGATCGTATGCCTCATGAACTATTACTTATTATTATTCTAAAATAATAAGCAGCCAGCGGTGTACCCCAGGGGTCAAATATCGGATCGTTCTTGTTTCTTCTATTTGTAAATAATGTTTGCCTCACTTTTGATTGTAACGTAGTATTGTATGCAGATGATATCAAATTATACAGCACAATTAATTCACAAAGCGATTGCTTACATATGCAACAGAACATAGATAAACAAAATACATGGTGTTTAAATAATGGACTAATTCTAAATCGGGACAAATATTTTGTGATGTCATATACTCGCAATGCTGAAGTACATAACTTTAACTGTTACCTAAACAAATCAACACTTCCTAGTCTAGCTAAATGAAGGGCATTGGAGTATATTTTGATTCTAATCTCTCGTTTAATGACCATATTATGGATCTAGTCAGCGAGTGCTCTAAGCTATTAACATGTAATGATTTTACGGAAGTTGCCACTATCATATTTTTATACATATCCCTCATAATGAGCAAGCAAGATAACTGTGTTCCAGAGTAGTATCCAGCTTATTCGAAATATAAGTACATGTTCGTACGTACAAAATAGGTTTCTTAAATATTTACATTCACAACCTAGCAAGAGGATACAGCTACGATACATTATTAAATGATACGATAAAAACATAAAGGTGCCATGTATTGTTAAATACCTCCTAAGTGAATCTTGATTCCTTGTCTCCAACTGCGCTACGCTGATGAGATCCAAAAAGATCTAAACCTGTTGTTGACGGGGAACAATATTTATTAAATAAGTTCTATAAACCTTCACTAGCAGAGCATCATCAAATTGTCAGGGGTTGTTATTTGCATTAGATTGCAGATTGTTCAAGGAAACATAGACTCCATGAACTTGATTAATCAAATACGACTACGTGCACCACAGCTTCTACTATGGAGGATCCAAGACACATGGATATCAAAACTCACAATTTATAAGGATTATCTCGAACTACAACAATGTACAATGAAATGCTGACATTTTTACATGCATTGGAGAATTTCGCCAAAATTTACTTAATTCTAAAAATATTGCTTGAGCTTACATTCAATCACTACCCTCAGAGCAAATAGACTTATTATAGAATTACCTAATATTACATTGTTTATAAGTTGTACACTTTGTTTTTCTGTTGGGCAATAAATTTATTATTATCATTATTATTATTATAAAATGTTTTAAAATTTTTAGAAACTGAAATATAAGTATAAAGGATGTACCCTACAAAAGAAAACTATCCTAACGTTCAATACCATACATAAACACATAAATAGTTTATATTTTGTTTTTGAATATTTTAGTATTATTTTTATG
The DNA here is from genome assembly GCA_963969525.1 of Ontholestes murinus. Classification (NCBI taxonomy): domain Eukaryota; kingdom Metazoa; phylum Arthropoda; class Insecta; order Coleoptera; family Staphylinidae; genus Ontholestes; species Ontholestes murinus. The sequence continues at coordinate 58,994,211 of OZ018394.1, read as the reverse complement.
TTTATCATAAATATATAGTGTTACTTTTATTTTAAACGACTTTAATAAAAGTTGTTTTTTTATGTATGTATATAACTTGGTTATAACTTCACTTTACTTTTTCTCTATATTAAAGCTCTTACTTTAATAAATGATTCATGTTTACCTTCCTCGTTACTATAATAGGAAATGTACGAAGTTTTAAATATTGAATATTTAATGTTACATGAAAATATTTAATAAAAATAGTTTAAAATTACAGTACTGTTTTACCTTACCGGCTTTGCAATATTTCATCACAGAGTAAATATAATCCACTCTGACATCCTTTGAGAAATTCTAAAGAAACTAAACTCCTCACACAGTAACTACCTCCTTGTACACCTCCTGGGATTCGAAAAGACAATAAGGAAATAATAAATTACCTCCGGACCGCCAGACACGAACAATTTGTTCTTGAGAGATTAAAGTGCTCTATTTCGCGATTAAATGCGAAATTGAATTCGATTTACTGTGAAAAGTTTTCAGACTGGAGTTCATTTCATTCGGCTGGAGATTGTGTTAGTTTCTCCCGCATGTTATTCGACCAGATGTTTGTAATTTGTTGCTTAAACTCATGAAACGTGCGCGGATTATGCGCGTCTCCATTATTTCCCGGAAAAATGGCCGTAGGCCGGAAACGCTCTAGGGATTTGCCGTGTTTGCGGACGCACGGGATGTTGCCTTATTTCGTTTGCACTAGGTCAATTCCTAAACGTGCCTATTTACAAAATTTGACGATACAACGCGTTTGTGTGTTTAATGTTTTAGTATTCTTTTATGGAATTTAAGAGATTAAAATAGTAACGTAATAAAAACGTAACGTAGTAACGTAATAAAAATTTATAATAAAGTCTTCATTAAAAGTAGTTGAATTTTATTGAAGAGTTTTAAATTATCAGAATTAAACATCAAAAATATTAACACAAAGGATTTTTTCCCAGCATTACTTACAATTTTGTAAAAACTAACAAGTACTAAAGCACCACTAGGTATTTAATTATATAATTAGCTGCTGTCACATTTCTGAAATCACAATCAGCACAATGTAGCGATTATTAATTCTTACATAATTGTAAGATAACGGTGAATTAATGCTAGAAGAAATTCATTTTTTCCATTAATATTTTTAAGTTCCAAATAATACTCCATCAGTAGGTTAATATTGATTATATTATACTTTTTTTCTCATAATAATTTTCGTTTATTTGTATACCTTGATTACATTAATAAATTATTACTTTAAATAATTAGGCTACGTTTCCATACTAACTAACATTATAAACAGAGATAGTAGACGAATGCCCGGCGCATGCACCATATATTCATAACGTTGCAGTGCACTATACACAAATCCCTGGATGATACAATGGTACGAAATATTTTATAATTCAAATCATCTCCACTCACTGAATTATACGGTTCATTGAACTGCTTCCGTCTGTCCGATTTATCGCACTAATTACGTTTTGATGTCCTCCACCACTTTTTCTCCCTCTTTCTACATTCAGCAACATCCTTTCATTAAAAATTCGTTCCCACAAGCCAGAGCTATTATGGCTGTTCTTTTCACTCCGACACTTCATCCAGAGTTTTTAATAAGGCTCCAATTATGTTTTTGCCAACTAGTACATTTGAGAAAAAAATATACCAGACATTACCAGCACTTGGTTAATGTTGACTTTTTTTAGCATTTGCAACAATAGGCTGAGAGGGGGCTGAAATGGGTCAGTGAAGGTAATTGTTTAATTATTGTTCGTCATGCAGATCATGGCTAGTTTGTTTGAAATTGTGAAGTGAATAATAAATGAGTGGAAACGAACAATGAATGCTTTATTTACTCTTAATTCACCATAATTAGTTACTTGTTTTTAAAAGTTATTAGTACAGTTTACTCCAACGATGTCGAAATGATTGCTACATATATTTTTTTAATATAGGATTAGCATGCAATTACACTTCTCACATTCTATTTTATCGCTGCCAAGTAGAAAAAGGTTAAACTGTTATAAGGTAGATGTATTAGTATGGACGTCCCTCGTTTTCAGGTGAATGAGCTGCAAGTGCTCTCTAAAGGAGGCGGTGATAACATAGGACCACTTCATCTCATTGAAAGTAACACTTTTCTCTCGGGTATAATCCCCGAATGCAGGACTTCAAGTTCTTCTCTGATATTTATAAGATGCAGTCGAGGGTGTAGCGCGACTTTTATTTTAAAATGTCACGTGTGAGAAGCAATAGATTTCGTTGTGGATGCTCCGACTTTATTTTAAAATGCAGCAGTGTAAAGTTTTGAGTATATTTAAACGACGATTTTTGTTAAATAATAGTAACGTATATTTTTGTTTATATTATAAATGTAAATACCCTATTATAAACTAGATTATAGCATATGAAATATTATATTTAATATAGCAAATTTTACAATTCATGAGTTTAATAATTTTTAATTGTCATTACTAATTTACATCTATGCTAGCATACTTAATATTTTTTCGTAAGAATTGTTCAATGTATCTAGGAGAATATTAATAGTATGGAATGATGGTGTAGTGTATAGCTTGTGATTGAAGTGAGTAAACAAAATATCTTTGGCGTTTTATATAGCTATTTATTGTATAGTATACATAAATAAAGTTTACAATAATTATCAATTTTGACACAACTATACCCCGTTCTTTGTAGATCATTATCAAGTGTCGAACGAAGAAAATATATTGAAGTTATTAATAATTTATAAAGTGTTAATATTCTTATTTTGACGGTATATTTCTAACGAATTTAAAAGATTAAGCCTTTGGCATTTATTGCAAAAATGTAAAAGTTTAAATTTAAATAATTAATTATTACATTTTAGACTTGATTAGAAAATGAACTTGAATAACCATGTCGAAATACTCTTTAATGTTTAATTAAATCTCTTCTCAAAACTCCTACTAACTGTTTTATATTTGTGCTTATTACATTCGGAACATGAAATTTAGTATATCTGTGCTGAATGAAAACTGTCAGTTGACAGCGAAATTTATGACAGCAATTGGTTATTAACAGTTCTTCAACAATATCATATTGCAAGAGTTCTGTATTAACATAATAGGTCCATCTCAAATTTTATTGTAGGAAATAAATGTTTTTTAACTCAATAATTATTATAGTAACAAAAAAATGGCGAGAGGTAATATAATTTGAGTCATTCATTTTGAAAATGAATGTCCATTTGTTATTTTTTTCTGATGACAGTAGAAACGTTTATTATGTGAGGTTATCTGTTATAAACAGCAATTTGCGATTAAGCATATTAAAGTATATGATAGTTATTAACACATATATATTCACAGGTAATTATTTATTAATAGTTATTTAAGGTACAAGTGGAAAAATTCATTCATTATTGCACGAACTGGCATTTAAAGCTAGGAGTGCAATAGTAGTTATTTAAGGTACAAGTGTAAAAAGTGAAGCTCCTGGCTTTAAAAAAACTCGCTCGTTCCTCGCTCGTGTTTTTAAACGCCAGTTCGTGCAATAAAGAAACTTTTTACACGTGTGCCTTACAAAATTTTATCTTCGATCGTAAAGGATTTCAAAGAATATATTCTTATGAGTAATATTTTGGTGTCATTTCAATAATTCAATTAATGAAAAAATATTTTACCCGCAGTGCACTAATAAAAGCGTTACTTAGCAACCAGTAAACAAGTTGCACAAATGTCGGCCGCCATTATTATTTATGGAAAAAATGTTCGCTTTATTGTAATCGCTTCGACTTGCATTAAATGAAATCTTCAGAGTTCTTAAATCTTCCACTTCGTTTGTATTATATATTTTATTTATAGTTTATTAGTTATTTGTATCAATTAATAAAAAAATAAGTTTTTCCTCGAAAATGTGTGCTATAATATATTCATCTGTCAAATTTGACATTTCTGTGCAACAAAAACAGTTTGACATTACCGTGCAATAAAAACGTAAAAAAGTACTAGTGCTTTAAGAAGCCACTTTTACAATGAAAAATGATGCAAAAAGCGTCTACTTTCTGTACGATCGTAGATAATAGTTATTTAAGGTACAAGTGTAAAAAGTGATGCTTTATTGCACGAACTGGCGTTTAAAAACACGAGCGAGGAACGAGCGAGTTTTTTTAAAGCCAGGAGTGCAATAAAGAAACTTTTTACACGTGTGTCTTACAAAATTTTATCTTCGATCGTAAAGGATTTCAAAGAATATATTCTTATGAGTAATATTTTAATGTCATTTCAATAATTCAATTAATGAAAACATATTTTACCCGCAATGCACTAATGAAAGCGTTACTTAGCAACCAGTAAACAAGTTGCACAAATGTCGGCCGCCATTATTATTTATGGAAAAAATGTTCGCTTTATTGTAATCGCTTCGACTTGCATTAAATGAAATCTTCAGAGTTCTTAAATCTGCCATTTGGTTTGTATTACATATTTTATTTATAGTTTATTAGTTATTTGTATCAATTCATAAAAAAATTAGTTTTTCGTCGAAAATTTGTGCTATAATATATTCATCTGTCAAATTTGACATTTCTGTGCAATAAAAACAGTTTGACATTACCGTGCAATAAAAACGTAAAAAAGCACTAGTGCTTTAAAAAGCCACTTTTACAATGAAAATGATGCAAAAAGCGTCTACTTTCTGTACGATCGTAGATAAAGAAACTTTTTACACGCGTGCCTTACAAAACTTAAATTGTTCTTATATACGAAAATGTGTAGAAGCTTTAACCATTTCCAACGATATTTTGCGCGAAAGACCTACTAATCAAGTAAATGTTCAAAAAATCCTTCCTGAAACTTCTTCGTTGACAATGCCAAGAATTATTATAGACAATTGCGGAAACTGCACAATTAACATTGACGTACATTATTAATTTATTTAATTTAATGCAAATAGAAGCAATTACAATAAAAATAGTAGGTTGTACTAAAAAAGTACTTTAAAAAGCCACTTTTGCAACGAAAATTGATGCAAAATGCGCCTACTTTGTATTAAGTTCACTTCATTAGTAATAATGAAAAAATAATGATTAGAACCAGAGTCGAAAGAAAAAGAGAATTTTTGAACAATATTCATCATTAGAATATGAAGATACAGGTGAGGCTATTCACGACAACACCCCTAGAGAAAGATTTAGAGAAAAGAATTACACGTACATTCAAAAATTTCGAAAAATGAAATGAATACGGGGGAATAATATTATATATAATTAGTAATAATTGGTTGGTTTTCAATTTTTTTATTTAATTCACTACAATTGTTTCGCCACACTGTGGCTTCTTCAGGTGAAAAATATTCATTAAATTACATTCTGTTTTTTGTTGCCGTGAGTGGAGAGTGCACAGTTGTCACCGGGATGAACATTCTTATAAGAGGCGAGTTGGATAAATGTTGTTGATGGTTTAATAAATTTTAAGTTTTATTTTTATAAATTTCCAGGTTTTCCAATAGTGTAAGTTTTTGCCCTTTCTTCGCTTCGTGTAGTATTTTTTTTAAATTTATTTATTTACGTATATTGACGTCATGCAAACATTTTACAAGTAAATAATACAATAACACATTAAAACTAAAATTAAAACTAAATTATGTTTAACATATAGCACGACGCGCGTTTAGTTTGAACTGTGCTAAAGACGGACAATTAAAATCGAGAATATCACAGTATTTATTGACTGTATTCGACATCCTCACAAGTGGACTGAATAACATATATGATGTGCGACTATATGGAATATATAATAGTGGACAATATCTAGTGTTATAACTAGGCACATTAAAAGAAAAACATTCGAGGCAATCTCCAGAAGTAATTAGATTGTTAATAACCTTAAAAGTAAAACATAGGTCATAAAATTGCCGCCGTTTTGCAAGGCTAATTAAGTTGACAAAGTCCCCTACATGATCTAAATTTAAAATTATACCTTGAGTATACAATGTATGTCTTAGATATTTAAAAAAAAAATTAATTTGTACCATTTACAGCCTGTCGACAAAACGTCTTAAATGTGGTGACCAAATAATACTGCAATATTCTAAAACTGAGCGCACTAATGTGACAAATAAAATAGTTAAGCTACGTACATTTGTAAAATCCTTTGTTATGCGTTTAAGAAAGCCAAGCATTTTATTGGCTTTAGTTATTACGGTTTCTATATGATAAGAGAACGAAAGCTTTTTATCCAAATATACGCCTAGATCTTTAATCGTGTCTATGTGATCTAGGTTTAGGTTATTATTATCTAAATTGTAAATGACAGGGGAACTATTTACTTTCCAAGAGAACAACATTACGTGGCATTTGTCTATATTTAATGTCATATCATTAATGACACACCAAGTATTTATAGTATCCAAATCTTTTTGAAGTATTGCAGAGTCAATATTCGAGGAAATTTTTTTGAATATTTTAACGTCATCTGCAAATTGTAATAGAGGCGATCTTATTCCAACAGATATATCGTTTATAAAAATATTAAACAAAAGGGGACCTAAGTGGGACCCTTGAGGGACACCAGATGTTACGTAAATGGATCTGATAAAAAACCAATAATGCGAACTTGCCGAGTGCGATTCTTTAAATAGGATCCGAGCCATTTAAGAATGGAACCACAAATTCCATACTTTTCAAGTTTAACTAACAAAAGTTCAATGTTTACCTAATCAAATGCCTTACTAAAGTCCATATATACTGAATGATCTTCAGCCCCCTCTTCAAAAGATTGCAATATAAAGTTAGTATATAAAAAAAGATTCGTGTCAGCTGATCTACCACTCATAAATCCATGCTGTTGAGGGATAATGATGTTTTTAAAAGAATTAGATATGGCTTTAACAATTATAGATTCAAAGACTTTTGGTATCACTGAAAGAATGCAGACCGCCCTGTAATGTTTAATGTTGTTTTTATCTCCTGCTTTAAAAATAGGTTGAACAAATGAAGACTTCCATAGTGAAGGAAATACCCCTTGAGATAATGACATAGAAAATAAAATATACAATGGCATAAATAACGAGGAATTACACATATTAAGTAAGATCGGAGGTATACCATCAGGCCCAGCACTAAAAAATCAAAATCAAAATTTGGAGTGGGTTTATGTTCTATTAGATGGTTGGAGTATGTTGATGATCTTTTCTTTTGTATGAAATAATTTTTCATGCTCTTTAATTCGTTGTTTGAATGGTATTCCGTTTTGGCCTATATGTTGTTTTTCGTAACTGCGTGTTGAGTTGTGTTGACGCCACTACGTTGGTGTTTTTGACATTTATCTTTATTATTTCTTATTTTCTTAACTAAGTGCCTGTTCAAACAGTTCTATAATATATATACAACATCTTTATTCACAGACAAACGTACACTAAAAATATATATACAGGGTTATTCACGCTATACGGCACGGAATATTGTGGCTAAAATACGTGACTTTCAAAAAGTTTCACTTTGGGGATATATGGGGGTCTATTAGGGCTACTTTTTAAAATTATTTTCATAATATACAGGGTGTCCCAAAAACCCTAAAAGTATCAAAGTTGTGTTTTTTTTAATGAAACACCCTGTATTTTATTGCATTTTTGGATCCGTCTATAAAAATAAGTATGTGTTTTAATAAGGTTTCTATTACATAAACCTTAAGGTTTTTGAATTAATTTGAATTTTGTAAAAATGTAACCTAATTTTCATGTATCAAATACTTGAAAAATAAGTAAGTTATGCATACCAAATTTACACTGAAGTGTAACAATAGATCATATTTTATTTTCCAAGTATAATAAACTTGACATCTTATGCCGGATGTAAAAAAATTGGAATTAAACAAATGAGAACTTTAAATGACTATAACTTCATTTATTTAAATGGTACGCTATATTTATTAATTTATCAGCAAATGCACATTTTAATTACCTATCGAATGGTATTTAAATCTTAAGTGTTAAGTCTTCTCGTTTTTACAGAAAACGCCAAAATATTGTTTATTGCACCGTTTTAATACTTTTAAAGTAAAGATTTTAATTTATCTAGTTTTCTATCGTATTTAAAAACGTCAAATAATTAATTTAGTCTGTTACTTTAGTTTAAAAAGGATGTCTTTTGTTATAGTTGTGTTATTTTGCGTTTTTGTGTTAGATCGTTAGTAATCGTTATTGTTTGAAGTTCTAAAACGGTGCAATAAACAATATTTTGGCGTTTTCTGCAAAAACGAGAAGACTTAACACTTAATATTTAAGTACCATTCGAAAGGTAATTAAAACGTGCATTTGCTGATAAATTAATAAATATACCGTTCCATTTAAATAAATGAAGTTATAGCCATTTAAAGTTCTCATTTGTTTAATTCCATTTTTTTTACACCCGGCAAAAGATGTCAAGTTTATTATACTTGGAAAATAAAATATGATCTATTGTTACATTTCAGTGTAAATTTGGTATGTATAACTTAATTATTTTTTAAGTATTTGAAACATGAAAATTAGGTTACATTTTTACAAAATTCAAATTATTTCAAAAACCTTAAGGTTTATGTAATAAAAACCTTATTAAAACACACACTTATTTTGATCGAAGGATCCAAAAATGTAATAAAATACAGGGTGTTTCATTAAAAAAAACACAACTTTAATACTTTTAGGGTTTTTGGGACACCCTGTATATTATGAAAATAATTTTAAAAAGTAGCCCTAATAGACCCCCATATATCCCCAAAGTGAAACTTTTTGAAAGTCACGTATTTTGGCCACAATATTCCATGCCGTATAGCGTGAATAACCCTGTATATATAATACATGTATGATAGATGATGTTAGTGGATTAGTCTGTTAAATGGCTATCGACCAGCGGTCTTTCAACTCAGTTCAATAATATTATACTCAAACTGGAAACATTATACCTGCAAAAGTGTTTCAGAACAAAAATTACCTTTTCCGAAAAGCTTGTATAAAAAAAGAATGCTTGGGGAAGTTTCCGTGTGTAAAAATTCTTTTTGGATACCTTTAATATTATATATCTGAAGGACGATTAAAACGTGTATTAAATTCTGCAAATTTACGTGTACATATCGTTGAATCATCGAGATACATTTCTGTGAAAGAGAAAAAGGATGTTCAAAACAGTATTAAAAGTTTTCCCAAATTTCAATACTATTATATCAGATCTCCTAACTCTCATAGAACATATTTACATCCTGATCTAAAGTTTAATTTATATGAGCTTGGTTGAAATGAAAATCATAGAAAAGCAATTATAAAGTGGACAGAAAAATATTTGAAAAAGATTTTATTTTAAATTTCCACCAATCATGCAAAGAGACATGCCAAAAATGCTGTTAAACAGAAAAATTATTAATAATTAGAAAAAATTTCGTAAAATCTACAACAAATTAGTCTTATTAAGACTACAAGAAACAAATCACTTTTGAAACAACCACTTCTCTAGCTAATACTTCGACAGACATTGAATGATACAAAAGTAATTTCCGTGTTACAACATAGCAAGGCTATCAAAGCAACACTAGTTTGAACGTATTTCTTTCCGTAAAATGAACTAAAAATGATTGAATGTACGTTAAATAGTTTATGAGTGACTATATTATGGTAAATTTGGAATAATAAATGAATTTAGCTTGATGTAATTAAATTATTTCTAATTATTAGTGAATTTTCTGCAACGTAAGGACTTATATATTTTATTAGAAAAATTATGATGAAGAAATAAATTTACGGAAGAACATGATGCTAAATTAAATCTAGCAGAATCAGCAAGGCAGTCATTAAAACAAGATCAAGAACTAGCATTACGTAATTCAGATTATTATTTCGCATTTTTCATCGACTCGCATAAAGTATTACCTTACTCAAAGTTGACAACGTCAATAGCATATTATTAACGCAATATATACCTTCTTAATTTGGAATTCACTATTTTCATGACGATAATGCTCATATGTACGTTTGGGATGATTCATGTATCTTGAAAATCTTCAAAATTTAAGAAGTTAAAAATATATTATAACTTATAATGACATGTGTGCAGGACAAAATAGGAACGTTAAAGTATTTTTTTTCATAGCTAAAGGTTGTCCAAACTGTTGAACATAATGTGGACATAATATATCATAAATTCCTAATATTAGGACATTCTTTTTACACAATAATAAAGATTTTGTCGTCGTAAAAATGTCATTAAAGAAAAATAATTGATTCTTTGTCTCCCATGATTATTATAATGTTATCTAAAAAGTGCCGGATAGGTAATAACTTTATTCTAAATGAAATGAAAAGTCTATTTCAAAATATCAAGACTATTGGAGAGCGCAGATTTTAGAAGGTTCAAGGATTCTAACGGAGAAGCAATAAATTGGTTACAAATATACTGGATGCGTTTTTTTTTAGAAATAAACCATCTAAAATTTTCATGATATCAATGGATGAAAATGCAGTTTTTAAAATCCTTGATTACTACGTCGGGGTAGACCAAGAAAATTTGAAAATATATAAAATATATATTGCCGACACTTTATAAAGATATAAAACCAATTACGACATCGAAGTACAAGTACTTGATGGACTTACTTCGATATTAATCACCATGACTTCTTTAAATCCCTCCCATATACACACATTGTAAATGAACAGTATTTTTTTATGTAATTTATATATTTAGAAGATTTCTTGAATAGTATAAATTGTGATTTTAAAGTGAAGAAATATAAAATAAATTGAGTATTGTCTTTCAATTTGAAGCATTTTAAAATACGTGGCTTAACTCCATTTGTGGCAAAAAAACATATTATTTATTCACTTTTAAAAATCTCAATTTTAATATAAATAGATTTAAGTCACTTTCGAAATAAACGAATCAAAATACAATTGATGTGATCTAAAAATTTTGCGGATTTTATTTAGAACAAAAATTTTCTAAATTGTAATTATTTTTAAAGCATTCATTTTATTTTTTTGTAATTTTATTATTTTTAAGTTTCTGTTTCTGATTTGCTTTCTTATTATTTTGTTTTTAATCATAAAAACTAAATAATAATTTATATTGTATTGATTGAAAACTTGCAACTTTATTTAAATTGGTAGATTAAGATTACACTCAATTATTTTTTTGTTATACATTTTTAACTGAAATGACATTATTTGGTGCTTTAAGAAATTTTAACTGTTTTTCAATATTATCAGTTATTATTTATTACAAATATCCAATAATTTTAATCGTTTTCTTAAGTGACATTAAATTGTTTTAGCACTATTGACTAATATAATTTTTTATAATATTCAGTTTACTTTAGGTTGTTACTGCATTTTTTTAAATCTGAAAAACAATTGTTTTTGAAGTGACATTTAATTCACTATTGGTAAAATATTTTAGCATTAACTTAATTAAAAACCTTGGTTTTGTTGGTTACGTTTTTATCGATTATCAATTGTTTTTTTACAATTTTGCCGTTTTGGGAATTCATTCATTTGTTTAACGCTTTTGATATTTTATAAAATAAATTTTTAACAATCTTTAATTAATTATTTAATTGATTTTAGAAATTGAGTTCATTTTTGTAATTTTTATTTGTTTTAGCTTTCTTAAGGTTCGACACTTTTATTAATTATACATATTCCGGTATATTTTTATATTGTTTCGGTCGTAAATGCTTGTGGGCATTTTGCTGTTATAAATCTTTCTGTTCTTATGTTTGATTTTCTTCTTGTTTTATATTCAAATTCCACGATTTTTTTAATGTGATATTTGTCTTGATTAAGTTGTGTTCTTTTTTTTATAGATAAGTAGTAGGTTACTTAAGATTATCATATTTTTTAAGTTCTGGTGTTTGTTTATATGGTCCCATGTGGTTTGCTTTCGGTATCATTTCCTTTGTTGTTTGTGTTCGGTTTGTTAAATATGTTTTCTTGAGGTTTAGTTATTTGCCTCTTATACCGATTGCCATGAGTTTTTCAAGTTTTTATTTTGAAAAAGTCATTTGCTGCGGATATTGTTCCTAAGTGTTTTTGGAAAGCATATTGTTCGTTGAATGTGATTTTGTTTTTTGGTAGGCCGTTGTTAATTTGTATTTGTTTGATGCAATGGGTCTGTAGTTTTCAGGGTTGGTTGTGTCTCCTTTTTATGAATAGGTATGATTGTGGCGGTTTTCATGTATTCTGGGTATTTGTCTTCATCTATGACTATATTTATAATTTTGACGAGTATTGGTGTAAGTGTGGTTTCGTTTTGTTTTATTTTAGTGTGTAGTTTGTTCAATATATATCTTTTTGTCAAAGCCTGATGCTGAATGATTTTTTAGTTCCGTTATGATTTTTTTATTTGGTCGTTTGTTGTGTGTTGGAATTTTATATCCTCTATTTCTCTTAGTGTTTTTGTTATTTTTAGTAGAGATTTAGTTGTGGAAATTTGTTTTTCCGCTAGTTTTTCCCTACGTTTGCAAAAGTTGAGTTTAATTCATTAGCAATGTATATGATTGTTTACTTTCATAGTTTTAATTGTACTCGTTCCATTCGTTTTGGTCAATATTTATTCAGTTACTTGTTATAAATTTTAAATTTCTATTTTCAATAATTTTTAATATGGTTTCGCTGTTATCAATTACATTGTTTTTTTATGGTTTTTAGTTAGAATTTTAATTTTTAGTTAATTGTTGGTCACTGCTTTTATACATTTTCTATTGTTTTGTTTTTATTTGTAATAATTTGATTACTTTTTTGCAGCGAAATTCAATTATTCTGGCATATTTGTCAGTTTCAATTCTTTTCAATTACCAGCTTTTATACAGGGTGTCCCGTTAATGTGGGGAAATGGCTGGACTATGATGATTTAACCCAAAATATCTATATCCAAAAATTCACGGTTAAGCCGGAATTTAACTTCAAAGTTCAAAAAAATGTATTTCTTTTGTTTATAACAATTGGACGCTTTATTCGATTTGAATGAAATTGATTATTAATAACTAACATAATATATCATTTCAGTTATTATGGCTATTATTAATTAACAAGAAGTGTAAAAAAAACAGTAGTACCACCACTTAAAAACTAAATTATTTTTTTATTGGTGCATTTAATAAAAACTAAAAAAATACTCCTTGAAAGACTAATTCAAAAACTTTTTTGTCTCTTAATAATATTTAATATCTTTTACGGTTTTCCCACAAAAATATAAAATATTTTTTTTATCTAGTAAAAACAAAATCTAATTTTTCATCGAATCGAAAATAAATGTTTTTCGTGGCCGTCTTTGTTTAAACAATATTAATTATCTATAATAAGTATTATTTAGTGTCTTTTAATAATTAATTTTTAACTTAATTATATTTCATAAATATTCATATTTGGGGCAAACAGAAATCTTGCTTGTATTATAATTCTGCGAAGGAAATTGTTTGAAAAGTGTTAGACGTTGTTTTTATTTATTTTATTAATTGATATTATTTAATTTTTATTTAATTGAGTATGTTAATTTACTTATTAAATGAGTGCATAATGAGCATAATATTTCATATTTTATTTTTTTGTGCAAAACCCGTACAAGATATCAACTATTATTAAGAGACAAAAAAGTTTTTAAATTCAACGGTCTTTTAGTGGTATTTTTTTAGTTTTTATTAAATGCACCAAATAAAAAATAATTTAGTTTTTAAATGGTGGTACTACTAATAAATAGAAAAAACACGAAAATATATTCGTAAAATCTACAACAAATGAGTCTTATTAAGACTACAAGAACAAATCACTTTTGAAACAACTACTTCTCTAGCTAATACTTCGACAGACATTGAATAATACAAAAGTAATTTGCGTGTTACAAAATAGCAAGGCTATCAAAGCAACACTAGTTTGAACGTATTTCTTTCTGTAAAAATGAACTACTGTTTTTCATATTTCCTGTCAATCACTAATGGCCAAAATAACTGAAATGATGTATTACATTATAGTAGTTACTTATAATAAATTTCATTCAAATCGAATAAAGCGTTCAATTGTTATAAACAAAAGAAATAAAAATTGAATTGGAACTTTGAAGACAAATTCCGGCTTAACCGTAAATTTTTGGATATAGATAAGTTGTGTTAAATCGTCATATTTCGACCCCAGGAATCTATGGTCCCGCATTAACGGGACACCCTTTATATATAATTAGTAGTAGTAGTAGTAGTAGTGTTAGGCTATCGACCACGTGGTCCTTCTGCCATGTGTTATTTGCATTCAATTATTTTAGCGATTTTAACAGTTTTTAAATTAATGGTAATTTCTTCCTGTTCGTCAAGCTTGTATCGATTGTTATTTTTTTTAATGAAGAATTTTGGATGGAATTACCAGTTGGGGTGGTGAATGGTATAAGGCAATTGGCTTAAGCTACTAGGCTTTTTTCAAATTATATTTGAAATGTATGAACGATTACAACATCTATGCCCGAGCTCTAATTTCAACCGAGGGCCTCTAACTGCACTAACCACTTGTCAATTTTTAACTAAAGCAATTTCAATTCTTTTTTTGTTGAGACATTCAATTGTTTTGGCGCTTTGTCAATTTCAATGTGTATAGCTGTTTTGGTTGAAATGCCTTGATTTTTATAGGTGAGGCTTCTGAAATGCCTGTGTCTCTTCTTAACACTCGCTTTGAGGTTTTGGGTGTGTATTTTAAATGTTAATTTGGGGTCAAATGTTATTCCAAGGTAATTTCAAGAAGGAGATGGCGAAATAGAATGGTTATTCATCTGGAACGGTGAATTCTGTGCACAATATGTCTTATTATACTGAAACAAACAAAACAGAATGGTAAGAATAAAGAAAACACTTTTACTTTTTTATACCACTTTCAGTTTTATTTTCAGTGACTAGTTTCGACTACACGGTAATTATTATCAAACTAAGTACTTAAATTCCGAGTAACAACTGTTTATATACCTATTACAACGCTTCGAACAGTGGGATGTACATTAGGTCAACCTGGTCGTTAATGAGGGAAATTCCGGGATTAATTTTCGCTTTGTAGATTTCAAGGGCTTCCAGTAAATCCATCCATTAGAATCTGACAATAATTATACTGTGAATTTAATTGAAGGGTGTAGGGAGTTAAGAAAGGTGTAAAAGTGTGTACATTGGGCAATCAGGTCGTAATTTTAAAACACGTTTAAATGGACATCAGAGGTCATTCAATTTAAAGAAAAATAATTCAACATTTTCAAATCACTGATTGGAATCAAACCATACTTTCGGCAAGGATGTACTTTTGGTAATCCATCTCGCCGAAAAAGGAGGTAAGATGGATTTACTGGAAGCCCTTTAAATCTACAAAGCGAAAATTAATCCCGGAGTTTCCCTCATTAAGGACCAGGTTGACCTAATGTACACCCCACTGTTCGAAGCGTTGTAATAGGTATATAAACAGTTGTTATTCGTAATTTAAGTACTTAGTTTGATAATAATTACCGTGCAGTCGAAACTAGTCACTGAAAATAAAACAAGTGGTATAAAAATGTAAAAGTGTTTTCTTTATTCTTAATATAGAAATGTACCACCAAGTGAACGCCGTTAAGATCCAAGAAATAAAACAGAATGTGTTATATATATACAAATATTGAAATGGGATATTTTCATTGTTCTGTTGAAATGTTTCAAATTATATTATTTTCAGTTGTATTTATGTTGTGGCTTTGTTTTCATAATACTAATAAATATTTATGCATTCCCGGCGCATTCACCATAATTATTTATAACATGCGCGCAGTAATAATAAATAATTGGTACGTGATGAAACCTGTTTACGTTAGTATTATTTATTTAGAAATATATTTTTAAGGTTGTTTTAACTAAAATTTCATTAAATAAATATAATTCTACATCATTTTATTATTTGACATATTTGAATGACGATTTAATGTATCAATTTTTAGTTTGTCTCTGAAATAGTATATATAATTTAGTAACGTATTTAATAGAATATATCCTTTATTGTTTATATAACATTTCTCTATTATACATATCTATTTGCGGAACTTTTCAACGCATCGATTGCGAACTGGAAAAGGTTGATCTTTCACGACATCCCGATTTTCCCCATTATTCCCGGATCTTTGTATTTTCTCTTTGTCCCCCGAACACTGTCTTAATATTTTAAATCAGCTTTCTATTGTAAACCACAAAAAATGGGATTTACCAGCAGAATCAACACAATGTGTTCACACAAATCCGTATCTGCAAGATCACAGAGAATCATTTGTCAAGAACGCTCGAAAGCTCTCGTCCTCATTAAACTCATTCCCTGCAAAGATGTGTCTGTGTGCATGTAGATAAAATACAATAATAATTTACCAATGCAGTATTGTTGTAATTAAAAATGTTGATAAGAAATATTTATTTCGCCGAGCATTACTGCACCGTAATATTAAATTTACATTTATTTGATGCAGAAACATTAGTATGGATATTATACTTAGTTTTTTTTAATATAATATGCATGCTTGTTTGCTGACAACATAACCATGACAAATGTTTCCTATTAACTCTCCGGTGGACAAGTATATATAAATGTAGTGGGTTGTGAACGGTAGATGTTCTCTTTTTGGAGTCTGGTGTGTGTAATCCCTATATAAATAATATACATCTGCTTGAGACAGGGCTATTCCGGATGCACTTCTACCGTGAAATCCAGATTGAAAGCCGCTCTCCAGACAAGCATAAATGTTTGCAGAAGAAGGAACAAGAGGGGCGAATATTGCTTGTGTAATTTTATTGTCTGGAAACGGACGACGCCCCCAAGATAATATTGTTTCTTGATGATGCTTTAGTGAAGAGATTATATCCTGGCAGATTATATCACAGAGAAATCACGTTAAAATTACAACTTATCGACCATTGATTTATATAAGCTAAGGTAGCAACAGGATCAAAAATAGGTGTTTGTAAATGGAAAAAGTTTTAATTCAAGGATTTACTTATTTAGCTTCAATAAGCTAAAGGCACTTTAACCTATAATTAAATTAAAACACTTTGTTTAGTTTCAGCGGCCAATTCTATTTGTTGCCACACAGGATTGAAACCAAATTATTTTCTTAAACATAATTTATTTTTTACCTTCTTTTAATGAAGCATATAATTTTATTAAAATATGAGAGTATAGATTTGCTATTTAAAGTTTTATCTAGTATATCAAGTTCTTAATCCATTGTGTCTCTGTATCATTATCACTTATTCTATTTAAAAGACTAACTAATGAGCATATTTCAATTTGATGAAGGAATACGCAACGCCGATTTTTAAGCAAATTATGCTTTGGCTGTAAAAAAAGAATTAAGAGATAAGATTCTCTGCACGCAGAATGTTGCTGCGTTATACAAATTCGTTATTTGCATGCCTTGTGAAGTCATCTAAAATAAAAATAGGTAAGGTTTAAACAAATTCAAATTATTTAGTGCTTGTAACTAACATAAATAGTTCGCAATTTCCAGAATGATAAATGTTCAAAAAATGTACCCATTTTACTTTTTTTAAATTATTTTGGCCCTTATTAACAAATCCAATTTGATTGGATTACACGAAAGTAAATCGATGCATTAAACATAATTCTACGAAATTTTAAGGAATCGAAGCTAAAATGAATACAAAGAAAGACATAATCGGCAACTGAAACAACAGTATCATCAAATCTATACAATAAAGAAACTAACGCTGTACTTTCTCTAGCGAGAGAATTGAGATTAAATGACATTTGGATATACTCAAAATTAAATTGTTATTTTATAGCTTCTAGATTGTACGGTAACACCCCGTTAATAGTCAAATAGGTGTTTTACCTCTTTTTGTAAATGGGAATAATAAAACTTTTTTTCCAATATTGAGAAAAGTTAACTAAAATATTGACTGTTATAAAGTAAATAACCTGAAATACCATCTGAAACACAATTAAATTTATTATACAATTTTAAAATTTCAATAAACATGACAAAGAATTAACCTTATTATCAAAATTGAATTTAGGGATACCAGTCACATTTAAACAATAGTAAGTAGAGAGAGATGCAAAAGCCTTAGCTATATCGTGCCCGTTGCCGTATATCCTGTCTTCATAACACATATCTGATGTATTCTTCATATTATTGATAAATTATCAAAAATTCTTCGGAGTATATCTAATGTCTTTTTCAAAAGATATCTACTTAAGTATGAACAC
This sequence comes from Ontholestes murinus, assembly GCA_963969525.1. Taxonomy (NCBI): domain Eukaryota; kingdom Metazoa; phylum Arthropoda; class Insecta; order Coleoptera; family Staphylinidae; genus Ontholestes; species Ontholestes murinus. Next base: position 58,975,992 of record OZ018394.1, on the reverse strand, counting down.
TTCTCGCGCAAAGCTTTATTTATTTATCTACGACTGCTTAGATAAGTGACGAATTTGACATTCATTTGAGTTACGTAATGAAACTCATTACCTAACTAGTGAGGTAATGAAATCAAAAACACACTCATTTTTTAATACCAACTAACGATCAAATTTATCAAAACTACCTGAAAATATTTCTTAATCTAAAATTGCATGCCTTGTTCTTATTTACCTTTGTTAGTAGCCACTTTTCATCATCAGCTTCTTGTAAAAATCGGGTTATATGTTGTTTTGTTAAAATATTGGATTTCTTCGGTTTATATCCTTCCGACTGCCTCTTCAGAAATGCGACCAATTGAATAAATTTACTGATATCTACATTTTTCTTTATGGATATCATCGCACGTATCATCGAGTAATATGCCCACAGACTTGAAGGTTTATAGCGTTTCGAAATATTTTCAAAATATACTAGAAGTACCTTTTCACTTGCTTCATTTTTTATTTTCTTCTCATCGCACCATTTCCGCAAACATTCATAAGCTTGCTCATATTTAATTTTTGATTTTTCCGGCAACAACGTTGAAACTACCTGCGTGGTCGATTCTGCGATATCCGAAGGCAGAGATTCGGAGTCGCTCATTATTTCACAGAAAAACAGAAATTAGAAAATTAATTCTTGAAGTTTTGACTTAAATTGTTGACATTCAAATTACATGTTGCTATGGTTCTACATACATACTATGATATTCCGATTTTTCGTCGAATTCAATTCAAAAGTATAATTTCCGTAATTCTGAGCAGTCGTAGATAAAAAGTTGTATCTAATACGTGGGATAAGGCATATTAACTGAGACTCATGCTCTTACTTCGACTCGGGCTACGCCCTCGTCTCAGCAACTCACCGCATTCGTCAGTTAATGATGCTCTTATCCCACTAGTTAGATAAATAACTATTATTTAATGGGAAATACCCAATACAAAGTACATTATTTAATACATACGATAATTATAATACTTATAACAATAATCTATACAACTAGAATAATTACAGCAGTTTATTAAAAAGACAAATGTCGTTTAAAACTAGTTTTGAAGCCGTTGTGTGAAGCATTAAAAATATCAAACCAATTTTAGCAATTAAATAAGTTTACAAAACTCATAATTCGGCCAATAGGGTTATTATTACTAATATTTGAATGAAATGTATTTATGCGAAACAACTGTCTAGAACGCAATAGACGATTATTAGAATCAAAATAAAAGTTGAGTTGATCCAAGAACTAAGGGCAATCTAAGGAACCGTTAAGTAATTTATTCAAAAGACTTAAATCAGAACGGCATCTGCGATCTTCTAAATTATGCATTCGCAACATAAGCCTAATATTCGAATAGGAGCCCTTTATATGTGATGAACCAATTTTGTATTCAATTGCCCTAAAAAATTTATTTTGAACGCTTTCTAGTAATTGAAAATTAGATAATCTATGAGGTGACTAAATAACAGACCCATATTCCAAATAGCAACGAACTAAACCGCAGTACAAAGCTTTAATGCAAACAACGTTAAGCTACCGACCAATAAACCAAACAAAACCACACATTCTCCTTGCCTTACCACAAATAGTTGCTATATGTGAATTAAAAGACAGCTTGGATCTGGATCTGGATTGAGTTTGCCAAGGGTGATCAAATCATTGACCAGAGCACTTAGGCCTCACTAGGCCCATTGTGCCCCCCTGACTGGGACAGCCCTGCGTTGTTCTATCACTCCCGGTTCCTCTTTTTATCGATACATTATAGGGTCTATTGAAGACGTAGCAGGGTGGCAAATTGTCTGTCTTCCTTCCAAGGAGGGGTGTCTTTTTGACAGCCTCCTCTAAAAGGTGACAGTGTCTGCCAGCCCTGCCTCCTTTGTACCAAAGTCCAACTGAGTTTAGGCGCAGTGCTGCCGCCGTGGCCATCTCCTCTACGTATAAGTCGAGAGGTGGAAGGCAGAGCATTGCTTCCATTGCTGCAGTGGGTGTTGTTCGCATTGCTCCGGTCGTGCTGAGGCATGCTATCCTTTGCAACTGAGTAAGCTGCTTTGCTGAGGTTTTCTGTCTGGCTCTGGGCCACCAAACCAGTGCTCCATAGATTAGCATTGGTCTTACTACCGCTGTGTACAGCCAAAGTGCTATCTTGGGAGATAGCCCCCATGTCTGCCCCACAGCCCTCCGGCATTGCCAGAGGGAGACGCATGCTTTTTTACATTTCATTTTGAGATGTGGTTCCCACGTCAGCTTGCCGTCGAGGATCACTCCCAGGTATTTGACCTCTGACGACAATGTCAACTGGGTGTTGAGGAGCATAGGAAGCTTTAGCTTACCTAGTTTCCTTTTTTTTGTGAAGAGGACCATTTCAGTCTTTGACGGGTTTATAGTCAGAGACTGGTCGTTACACCAGTATTCGATTATTTTGAGGGCTTCCTGCATCAAGCTGCATAGCACCGTCTCAAATCTGCCTGTTAGCAGGATGGTTATGTCATCTGCATATCCTATGGTGTGGAAGCCATTATCGTTAAGTCGCCGCAGTAGGCTGTCAACAACTATGTTTCACAGGAGTGGTGAGAGTACTCCACCCTGTGGGCAGCCTTTTGCAACGATCTTTCTGACAGTGGTATTTCCTACATTTACTGTGACTGCCCTATTCTCCAGCATGCTTTTGATCCATCCACTAACTGTGGGGTTCACACCATGCGTGGAGAGAGCAGTTTCCATTTTTCTGAAGGTCGTTTTATCGAAAGCACCTTCTATGTCAATGAACACGCCCAAGGTGGACATTTTGTTGTCCAGCGATATTTCGATTCGGTCTACAACAGTGTGCAGAGCCGACTCCGTTGATTTCCCCTGAGTGTATGCATGTTGGTTAGCGTGGATCGGATTCGTAATCAAAGCCGTCTCGCGAATTAATCTTTCGCACAATTTCTCTAACGTTTTCAGGAGAAATGACGTTAGACTAATTGGGCGGTGTGATTTGGCTAGTGTATAATCTATACGACCAGGTTTCGGTATGAAGATAACTTTTACTTCTCTCCAAGCTAGAGGGATGTATCTGAACGCAATACATGCCCTGAAGATTTTGGCTAGGTGGGCTGATAATATGTCCAGCCCCCATTGGAGGAGGGCCGGGAATATACCGTCCAAGCCTGGCGCTTTAAATGGTAAGAAGCTTTTGATTGCCCAGGTTATACGTGTCTCCTCTGTAAGACAGCTTATAGTCAAATAAAACAACCAAGTCCATTACCTCTGATTTTCTTTCCAATGGTAACAAATTAATTGTGTAGGTAAAATCGATACAGTGAGATTTTCTGCCGAAAGAAATAGAGAAACATTTCTTATCATTTAAAAATAATCTATTTAAACTACACCACTCCTTGATATTATTAATATCATCTTGGATTAGTTTGCAGTCAGTGATTGAATTAATACACTTCAATAATATGCGATCATCCGCGTGTAATAGAAATATCGTTAATAAATAATATAAACAATATAGGGCCACAATGAGACCCTTGAGGTACACCTGAACTTACATTAATAGAGTTAGAAATAAAACCATTAATGCATACCCTCGTGTTCTATTTTGTAAAAATGACTAGATCCAAGATAGTGTTGCTTTGTTGAATATAAGGACGCTAAGTTTCTTTAGAAGAATAGAATGGTTCACTTGATCAAACGCCTTGGAGAAATCAGTGTAAATTGAGTCAACCTGGTGGGACGTATCCAAAGCGTTTGATAAGTATTTTATTTTATAACATAAGAGATTGGTTACAGTTGATCGATTAGACACAAAACCATGTTGCTGCTAAGAGACTATTTGTTTGGACATCCAATAATTGACCGGCAACTATATTATTTAGCATTTTTGGTATCATTGCCTGCAAACAAACTCCCCTATAGATATTAACTAAAGTACGTTGGCCAAATTTGTAAATAGGTATGACATAACTTGTTTTCCAAATTTTGAGAACAATTCCTAATTGTAGAGATTTTAACATTAGATCATAAATTGGACTACATAATGAATAAATGTAATTTAACAATAGGCAGCTTGATATACCATCAAGTATTGAATCATTAACAGAATTACTAATGTTTTAGGTACAGATGTCATAATGAATATTTTCAGTGTACACCATTGAAAAAAACTTGAAAAAAATATTAACTATATCATCACCCTTTGAAAATTTACCATCATTATATTCCATTAGATTTGGTATACCGTTTTCATTCTTTTGGTCCCGAACATATGCCCAAAATTCGCTTGGATCAGCTGTGAGTTTAGATTCAACTGTGGCTAAATAATTGCTATAAAGAGAGTGAGATAGTAACTCGCATTGACGACGTAGGTTAAAAAATAGTTCATTCAATGAACCACTTTCTTTGCAACTTTTATGAGCCACTAGGCAGAATGTAACCCCCCCCTCCAAGAATAAAATTAAAATTATTTAATATTGAGATAACGCAATTGTTTGATTTTCAAATATTGGTTTATTAAACACTACATATGTTTCGCCACACTGTGGCTTCTTCAGGTGAAGTAAATATACAAATAAAATATACATTGTTTCTTATATATTATTTCAGGTTGGCGGGGGTGAAAATATTTTTAGTAGAGGGGAATTTGATAATTCCGTTTGTTCGTTCAGTAGATGGCCGGTGTGTAGATAGCGATTGATTTCTAAATTTTCTAATAGGTTTAGTTTTGTCCTTTTCTTTCTTTATGTAGAATCTTGAAGTCTGGGTTGAATGTATGATTTTCTGCTAGGAGATGGTTTGCGTACGTTGACGATGTTTTTTGGTGACTGAAACATTTGTGATGCTCGTTGATTCGGTCCTCGAATGCACGTCCGGTTTGGCCTACGTAAATTTTCGGGCAATTCATACATGTTAGTAAATAGACTCCACTTTGCCTGTTTTTGACGACTTTATCTTTGTTGTTTTTGGTTATATTTGATAAACTATTACGGGGTTTGTATGCTATGTTGAAGTTAAGTTTTTTAAGATTGCTTGCTATTCTTTCGCTTAAAGGGCCATTGAATGTCAATGTAGAGAAATTGTTTTTTGGTTCTGATTGAAGAGGGAATATAAGATTACTGATAATATTGGTTTGTTTTTGATTTATTAGTTTGTTAATTATTGTTTTGTTGTAGCCATTTTTAACTGCTATGTAATATATTGTATTTAATTCTTTTTTATAATTTTCGGTCGACATTGGTATCGATGAAAGTCGATGTATCATCGATCGGTATGCTGCTAATTTATGCTGAGTTGGGTGAAACGATTTATTATTTATTGTACTATCTGTGTGTGTAGCTTTGTGATAAATTAACCGAAAGAATAGCAAGCAATCTTAAAAAACCTCACACACAACTTGTTTTATTCAATTTTAAAGTTCACGCGCCCTTATTGGCGGACCCTATATGTAGTGTTTAATAAACCAATATTTGAAAATCAAACAATTGCGTTATCTCAATATTAAGTATGGATTTTCAACACCTAAGTGCCTCATCAATCAATCAATTAAAATTATTTATTATTACATGAACAAAAATATGCTCAATGGTAGACTCTGCCAAAATTTAATATGACATAAAACATTTTTTTAGGGCAACAAGTATACCACCTCCTCTAATATTACCACTGATGGTACGCTTAGATCTAAATAAATTGTAATTATGCAGCTGAAGCTGACTGTTCGAAATATCATCGTATAACCAAGTCTCTGTTAAAATGATTGCTTCAAAGTCATTCCAACTAAATGAGAACATAAGATCTCTGAGTTTAGTCCTAATTTTGGTAATACACTTTTAGTTTTTTGAACTATCACTAGAGTGGGCAACAAACTTCTTCGAGAAAATGAATGGAATGTCATTATTGAACTTAATAACCAAATTTGCTTCTCCATTTGATATTCTTGCATTACGTTCATTTTTAACCTTCTTAAAGTAATACAGTTGCTTTTTAGTTCGGTCTGCACGAAATTGGTAGTTGGAAGAGGAATTAAGGGCATTGCTTCTTAAAACATCCTTAGCTTCCGATTCGTTACGCAGGATAATCTTCACGGGTCTAGGCCGAGCATTCGGCTGTTGGATCCACCTAATCTTAAGATTTTTTTGGGGTTTAATATTTAATTCACGCTGATCTAAAATATGCTGAATACTGGTGAAATCACCTTTAATCTTTGTTGCAATATCAGGAGCGGACGATTCAGGTAAATTTAAAAGCATAACATTGCACGTTCTTTTACGTCTCTTGTCCATTTCTTTCACAATATTTTCATAGTGATCATCATAACCTGGCAGAGGTAAAATAGTACATATATTTTCCTCATTAGACACGAAGTGAACTTTTCAGTACGCTCTTCCAATGTAACCATGCGTTTGGTAACTGTGTTTATAATTTCTTCTTTAAACTCACCAAATTTTTCTATTAGGATACGATTAAGTGACTCGACAGTAATTACATCAATATTGGTGCTTGAAGAGCATTAGAAGAGTGTCCAACTACACCAATATCATCATATTTAACAGTTTTTCTTAGATAAAGGCGTAAACGCAAAAATGTGAATAGTGTTTATGGTCCTGATACTCTAAGAGCCGATCACGAACAATTTTGCTTTCGTCGGTTCCGTTCCGGTAATTTCGATGTCAAATTGTCGAAAATATCGATAAAACGGACATTGTCGAGTCTGACTCTGACTGTCATGTTTCGATTGCCCAAGAACCAAAGATTGCACAAAAACAGTTTGGAACCATTTGAATAAGGTCGATGTATGGGTGCCACACGAGTTAACGCAAAAAAACCTCATGGGCCGAATTTCCATCTGCAAATTGCTGCTGAATCGCAACAAAATCTACCCATTTCTGAAGTGTCAACGTCAAGCGAAAACGGTGGACAAGCCAGGATTGGCGGCTAGGGAGGTTTTGCTGTGTGTTTGTCGGGATTGGCAATGGGCTGCTCCCCGTCGGAAAAACTCTTAAGTCGTAACTGTACTGACAATTGGAACGTCTGAAGGAAGCAATTCCTCTGAAGCAACCCGCTTTGGCCAATAGGAGAGAACATCCTGGAGTTGGGAGCTTCTTATCCACCTTATAGTTTGGACCTGGCGTCAAGTGATTACCATATGTTCCTGTCCATGGAGAACAACTATGCTGTTGTAAAATTCGCTTCAAGAAACGCTCGTGAAAATCGAATGGTAAAAATGGTCCATTGCAATTTAATGCAAAAATAATAGATTTGGTTTTACTCCACCTAATATATACTATCATAATCTACCCAGTGCCAAAGATTCTTCAAATTTTACATAAGCTTATTCTTTTTTATGGTTAAATATTTCAGTTTGTCTCTCTTAACTCTTGACATGTTAAAAATATACTCTTGTAATCCATTTAATATTGTATCGCGTTTTTAAAGTTGTAGACATTTTGTGAGCAAGCTTCCCAAAATATTGCGTGCACCATTGTAAGCTTAGCTTAATCAATTGTTGCAAGACTGATAATATATAGATGAGGTGATAAAACCCCATATTTTTCCATTTCTTTAGCAGTTTGCTATTGCAAGGGTGTCTATGGACCAATATGTAGAGGGTAATGTTAATCTTGTCTTGGTTACCCAGATCTTCTGATATTTCTCTTCAAAACAAATTACAAGTTGATTTCGATACAAATTCAAAAATTATCGACCACCTGTCGATGCCACGAATATTAGGGGAGTGTGTAACCAATAGAGGCGGATCAACCAATTATTAATAAAAAATATGGTGATGTGGCCATCATAGTACTTGCTCTATATTTTTCTCAAAAACTATGAGGTTTACGCAAAAAGGCTATTCTTAATAATTTGTTCAGTTTTGAATTCTTTACAATTATCTGTAATACAAGTTTCATGTAACTCTAATAGTTTATTTTTGACAAAAAATGTCAAAATTTTCAATTTTGTTTTTCTCGAAAGTTAAGAATTTTATGAAAAAAATGTTTTAAGAAAAGTCATTTATTTTCTCATTCTCTCTAACTATTGTTTGAAAAGTTTTGTAATATTTTTAATATTTAGAAAAATATTGACAATAAACCTCATTTTCATGCATTTTCATGCACAATACTATTCAAATTGTGATGTGGCCATCATAGTACTTTCCATATGTTTTACTCGAAAACTATGAGATTTACGCAAAAAAGTTATTCTTAATAATTTGTTCAGTTTTAAATTCTCTATAATTATTTGTTATAGAAGTTTCATGTAACTTCAATAGTTTATTAACAATTAGCAAAAAATATCAAAATTTTCAGTTTTTATTATTTTTCTTGAAAGTTAAGAATTTTATGAAAAAAATGTTCAAATAAAACTTGTTCAGTTTATAATCCCCTTTAACTTTTGTTTGAACCGTTTTTAATTTTTTTTTTTTATATTTAGAAAAATATATCAAAATTTTCAATTTTTTTTTTCTCAAAAGTTAAAATTTTTATGAAAAGTATGTTCAGATTTTCATTCTCTTTAACTTTTGTTAGTAAAGTTTTGTAAAATTTTTCATATTAAAAAAATTATCGATAAAAAACAAAAAAATGGCTCGAGTAAACACCCACTTCCGGTTTATGAATGTTTACCAAAAGCTTTTCAGTTCCAGTTTTTAACGATAAAACCTTACGTTTAAAGTTTCATCTCAATCGGATCAGTTGTTTTTGAGATACAGCACCCGCGGACAGACAGACAGACAGACACACACACAGACACAATTTTTTTTTTTCCAGAAATTAGTTTAATGGACTCAGGAGACCTCAAAACGGATATTTCCGCAAAAAATTGTTTTCAAAAAAAATCACGATCACAATACTTCCCCTATATATACTTCGTATATAGGGAAAGTAAAAATATGTTTATTTTTGTTTATTTCCCTTTAAATTTTAATCAATTGCTACCTTTTAATAGTTAACGTTTGTTTCAAGCCAATAAATACTGTATCCAAAATTCTTTAAATTTCACATCAGCATATCGCCTATTCTTTATTTATGGGTTAATGTCGTTCTTTGTTTCATGATTGACGTGTGAAAAAGATAAAATTGCAATCCATTTAACATTGCCTCACGTTTCTTGCAGAACTATCCTATTTGTGAGCAAGCTTGCATCTAGGCATCTGAAAACCTGCTCGTAGCATTTCAATATATTGATGGGCTAATTTATGTTTGTGGGGGGAATGTAATTATAACCATATGTGTACTATTTTGAAAGGGAACACTCGTTCTTCAATAGAAAACATCTCTATAACAGGTTTTAGTCATTAATATACAATGTCGACGTTAATAAAGATGGCGCCTAAGCAACAACAACCTATGGTAGAAGTAGTGTGTATGCTGCTCAGTGGGAGTAAAAAAGTTTGTGACTTGTGTAGACTGTGAGAATAACTATCATCCAAGTTGCATACGAATCTTTAAATATTCATTGCTGTTCCAATGGCGTAACCTCCAAAAATATCGGCAGTACCGATCTGAATGAAGAGCTAATCAAAAAAGACTGCAAAAAATCTCAAATCTCAAGTGAGTACCTTAGAAAAGCTTAATCATCATCTGGAGTCACGCATATCAGATTTAACTGAAATTATTGAGATGTTAAAATCCAAAAACAATCAATTTATGGTGGAGCCATCTATGAATCAAGCTAAGAATAAACAGAAGAAAAAAACTATAACAGAAATTAAATTAGTGCACTACAATTCATTTCCTAATAATCTTTTAACGAAAGAAAAACATTCACCTTTGATGAACAAAATAAATAGTTCAAAAAAGGAAGACGATAAAAACAACCAAATTAATATCGATGACCGCAATTCCGATTCAATCATCCCAACAAAAAACCCCAAACAATATCTGTAAATAAACAACAGTGGAAAACAAATAATAGGAATAACCATTTCAAACCTATTATTGGATCCAACTCCCAGACTGATTATGTACAAACGGTATTAAAATCTGGCTTCCTACATGTATACCGATTAAATTCTCAAACTTCGACAGAAAACTTAAAAAACCATCTTCAACACACTGCGCCGGATATTCAGTTTTTCTGTGAAGAACTTCGTTTAAAGTGGCATTTCCAATAAAGGACGTCGATAAAGTCTACACTCCAGCTATATGGCCGCAAGGTGCTGCAGTTAGGCGATTTCGGTTCCCTAGAAAAGAAAATTTTTACAAACGAGCCTCAACTCACCCTCACCCTCATCAAGAGCTGAACGAGAAGACAATAAACGAGCAAACATAAATTCGGGAGCCATATTAAACACTTACAGGCTCAAGATAATTCATTTAAATGTCCAGGCTTTAAGTAATAAAATAGATCAAGTTGAATTATTTTTACAAAATCATTCGCCAGACATATTCACAAATTTTAACATGTGAAACTATTTTTATTAAGCCATCTGTTGAACCAAACAAAATTGTAAAAAGTAGGTCATTGCGAGATATCGATATTTGTTCATTTAAAAAGTTATATTGTGAGAATATACAAAAGTATTTCTATACTAAAAACTTTACTGATATTGATGCTATGTATGAACAGTTTTAGACATGCTTTTCGAAGTATTTTGAAAAGTGTTTTCCTATCAAAATGTTTTTAGTTTCGAAATCACGCAATAATAAAAAGTTACCGTGGTATACAGATGAAATCAGAGATCAATCAAATAAATTGAGAGACCTAAACTGGCTTCGTAAAATTACCAGTTCAGAGACAATTAATAATGAATACAAAAATCTAAAAAATCGAAGGTTTATTGCATATTTAAAAAAACAATATTATTTCAATAAAATATCAAAATCGGCAAATATTATAAAAGCTACATGGAACATAATAAATAAATATAATAATAATAAAAAATTTAAATCAAACATAGAGAAAATTTGTATAGATGAAAAGATTTTAACGGAGAATACAAGAATAACAAATGAGTTCGGAAAATATTTTTCTTCAAATGTTGTACAACATAAAAATACTAACTTCAATGGCATTTTTTCAAAGTCATGTACCGTAGATCGCAAAGATAAAACTAATCCTTCAATGTTTTTTACACCTATGACAGCACACGAGGTTCTTCAAACAATAAATGAATTAAAAAACAAAAACTCTACTGGTCATGACAATGTTCCAGCTTCAATAATAAAGAAATGCAGTTCAGAACTAGCTCCTGCACTAACTGATATAATAAATAAATCTATACAATTAGGTCAATTTCCTAACTTCCTAAAATTATCAACAGTTATACCTATATTAAAAAAAGGAAACCCCGAAAATTTCGACAATTACAGACCTATATCCTTACTCTGCGTATTTGCAAAAATTATAAAAAAGTTGTATGTAATAGGATTATATCATTTCTTAATAAATTTAATAGACTATGCAATGAACAACATGGTTTCCGTAGCAAACGTTCAACAGAAACGGCTTCTATAGACTTTATCCAGCAAATTTATGATTTGATGGATAAAAATAATAAGGTAATTGGAGCATTCTTCGATTTGTCAAGAGCATTTGACAGTTTGGATTTCCACTTTATTTTAGAAAAACTAAATGCCTTGGGAATTAGAGGTCCGTTAAACGCATGGTTCAAATCTTATTTAGAAAATCGTAAATTAATGGTCAAAATAAATAATACATTTTCAGATGATATAACCTTAGGTGTACCTCAGGGAAGCGTGGCGGTCTACTTCTCTTCATAATATTCATTAATGATCTCCCTTTACACATAAGCGACGCACATGTATGCATGTATGCAGACGATACGTCTATAGTAGTAAGTGGACCCGATGCCAATACATGTAATATAAAGGCAAATCTAATGATTAGCGAATTTTTCTCATGGTGCTCAAAAAATAATTTAATCATAAACTTTTCAAAAACAGTTTGCATAGAATTTCATAATACACACTTACAACCATCAAACTACCTTATTAATATGGGAAATAATAACATTAACATTAGCGAGGACTTAGGTATACAAATAGATAGACATTTGTCATTCAAAACACATATTGATAAATTAGTTAGTAAACTAAATAAATCTTATTATGCACTCTCACAATTAATACATGTATTAGACGATACTGGAATAAAAACTGCCTATTACTTAGCTCTGGGGACAGTCCACAAAAGAAATCAAAGTTTTCGTAGTTCAAAAGCGTATAATAAGATTAATTTTTAAATAAACGTATAATGAATCATGTAGAACCATATCTAAAACTAAAAAAATAATGACAGAGCCGTCAATTTATATTTATAAAATATTGAGCTATATCCACGACATAAAAGATTCCCTTAAATGTCTCAGCAATGTTCATAAATATGACACGCGCAACTCATCTAAGCTTCTAATAAAAAAAATTAACCATGAACAACACAAAAAGTCCCCTATTCATGCATGTATTTCCCTTTACAATAAGTTGCCAGATGACACTAAATCTCTTTTATCAAGACGGTTTAAAAACTACATTAAAAATATATTAATTAAAAATGCCATTTATTCTATAATGGAATTTATTGAATTATTCTCCAACCAGCACTTTTAAAGGCTATTTTACTTTTTAGGGTCTATTTTTTTTAATCTTATATATTCAATTTTAAATTTTGTTTGAAAGAAATCGGTAAGTAATAACAAATGTTTACCATTGGCTTCTGATGGGTAGTAATATTAGGCCTATCCAGTATTTAGAATATATAATAAAAATCTAATAATAATTACTGAATAGTTGAGGCAGCTAGTTGTTGAAAGTTCATATTCTTAAGCACTTTGGCAATTTTTCGTAAATGAAATACAATAACACATTCAAATATTTATTTTGTTGTTCTCGCAATTGTTTCGATACACTGTGTGTTCAGGCAAAAACATATAAATATATAAGTGTGTGGTGGTTGGGTCTGTTTGGTGTTGAAATAGGTTTATTAGTGGTGAGTTGGACATGTCCATTTGGTCATTTAATAAATTTCCCGTTCTTTTTCTTTTATTAATTTTTTGTTTCCAGTGATTGGCGTACGTTGAATTTGTTTTCTCATTTTCGTAGTTTCTCTTGTGTTTCTTTATTCTGTCATTAAATGATCTTCCGGTTTGTCCTACGTAAGTTTTCGGGCATTAATATTAATTATATCATTAAACATAATAAACAGCTTTTCGCATGAAGGGTTGATTTAAACACATTATACACTTAATCTGAAATATGTTAGAAGTCCATACAAAAAAATATATAATTCGGTATATAGTTATGAAAATAAATACGAAAGATATCATCATTCATTATAGCCAGTGCCTTATGTACGATATAAATATTTGGCGAACGTTTTAAGAAAACTCGATTATGAGCCACTGAAATCGTGCGTCTTTTGATTCCGTTCGGGCATAATTGGATTCGTTCCACGAGCGGAAAATAACAAGAAAACCCTATAAACGGCTTTCCATTTATCCTTTTCAGTAAATCGCATTCATCAAATAAACTACACAAATATTCATATCTTCGGATTAGGCCGCATAAAGCCCGGATTTTCTGCCAGACGGAAATCCAGAAATATTGAACGTACTTTCCACACAAATCGCGATAATAAAATATTCATTTCAGCTTGAGTTTTGTATATAATAATTAGATTTACGTTTTAAATATATACTACCTTAGTGGGATATGTAAAAGATAATTACAACACGTGAACATTACTGAAAGCGATTTGTAGAATCGTTTAATTAACAGTAATTTTCCGTTTATTTACTTTTATGTTTGTTATCTATATCCTCCATTTAAACCTTATTTTTTCTCATTTATATAATTGAATAAAGTAGAGGCACAATTAAATTAATTAAACAATAATATTTATTATTTTCAGAGCTGTTTACCGTAAATATATAGCAAGGCCTTAAAAATCAGCAACAAGTTTTAATTAGAGTCATATTCTGGTAAATTCGTTAATTTTCACCCTAATACTATTTTTTGTCATCTAGCATTACTGTCATGGAATTTTAAAAATAGTCAAAGGGCAATCTCGGTGACATAATCATGAACAATTTGAGTTATTACTTTTCCTAGCTTTTATTTTGTAACAGTGAAAATTAATCTTTGCGGGTATTATTCACAAGTAATACCATAAGTGATGGCAATTTACTCGAATAAATTTTGTTTTTGCATGAAAGTTTGTTGCTTAGCGATTTTAATGAGAGCAACTGTCACGAAAAAATCACGAGCCGCCAGGCGAGTGATTTTTTCTATCAGTTGCTCGAATAAAAATCGCGATTAAGCAACAAACTTGAATGCGCTAAAAACAAAATTTATTTCGATTTAATTGTCATCACGAATGGTATTTGGAAAGACTATTCCACGACTTGAAACGAATATCGGTGACTGGTTCAATGTTTATATTAAAATTTTTATGATATATCTCCTGCAGTATTTTGGTCGAAAAATTCGACATTGATTAAATAACACCTCCCTTATAATCATTTGCATTTACCTTCTTTATATTATACGCCCAGTCATCATAATCGCGGCAAGAGTTTCCATTAAAGTTTTGCTAACAACTGGTAGTTTTTATCGGCGCAGATTTCTTCAAATCGTTTCCAAACACACGATCTCGTTTAAGTTTGATTTTTTGGTGCAGAACTTGCCACCGTCGCATTTATTATGGATGATGAAGTGTTACCAAACCTTTTGATTTTATAACCTACTTGCAACTGACATACGTAGAAACAACGTTTTTCGCTTTTTTATCAAGGCTAATTCAATTCATTTGTCGGGAAATAGCTAACTTCAGGTTATTCAGGTGAATAAACAGCAACTTGGTGTTTACTCACTTATAAATTGACGTGATTGGCTAAAAAATATCACATGCCTCATTTTCATTGGCTACATGCAATAGGAGTGGAATAGTCACTATAATTATTTACATTCCTCAAATGTAATAAATTGTAATATATGTATCCGAAATAAAGAAATTTCCTTTAAATCGAAATATACGTCAATGAGTAGTACAAAATTTAAAAACAAAACATAACAGCAGGAAAATTAATATCTACTATAATACATTTTATAAGGAGACAAAAACTGCGCTTCGCGTTTAAACATAAATTATATATAATACCACCTAAATATAGAATATGTAATATAATAACGTCAAATTGGGACACACATAATTTTATTACGTAAAACACATCGAAATGTAAATTGGGGAATCATAATATTAAATTGGACGAAATGCACTAGTAGCAATTCAAATAAATTGTTTATTTGATTATGTGACATTTCAAATGATTAGTAGGTAATTTACACTGCCCTGTCTAGAAGTCAAGGTTTTTAGGAAGGTCATAATAAAATATGTATTTTTTCAATACACTAGGTTTCTTTAGCTAGTACCGTTATTCAATCAATGTATTAAATACTAACAATTCTATCTCTAAAATTTAATGAAACTTACTTAACATTACTTACTTCGATGCCATTCTAAAAATGATGGGGCCTCAATTATAATTTGATGCTCGTTCATAGATGCATTAAAACCTTTAGAGTGAAGAAAACATTTATTCGCAAACAACCCTCTTTTCGTATATTCGGAGACATTTTAATGATCCGTCTGATTTAACGTAGCATTGTCCATTGAAATTCAGTTCCATGCAGTGGGGGATTGAAAGCGCTGTTTGATTATGAAAATGCTGTGCGCTTTTCCTGAAAAGTGCATAATTTGCATGCCGCACACAGAGTCCTCTTCGTGGCTAGACACCGAGAGCATAAACGCTCAAATTCCTACTGTCTGTGAAACCCAAATGCATTTTCCACTTTATGCAGGTCTACCGCATCGCTGACACAACACAAATTCCCCATATCCTCTTAGAAGTGGAATTTACGACGACGTAAAAGTTAAAATTGTTTTCTTGTGTTACCTAAGATTAAGTTTCATCGAATAGCATTAATGTAGTTGTATAGTTTTATGAATGTATGTGTTAATAGCATATACGAAATATATTTTCGTTTTATGAAAATTATATTTAAATACTGTAGTATCTATTTAAATTTGATTAATTTTATTAAATTATACATTATCAACATCCTGGAGTGAATAAGCCGATGTTAAATTAATTAATGACTGTAATATTTGTGGCAATACATGTTTAACTGTAATTCTTACATATTTAGATTAATGTACAAAAGGAAAACATATGGTATATATACTAGAGGCTTCTACTTCGTTATACATTTTTGTAAATTGAATAAAACATATTTTCATATAGTGAAATTATGTTATATTTACAGTGTAAAGAATTACGACGAGTTTTATTAGGGCTTAAAGAGATTTGCAAGGGTGGCGTTGATACATTTTATTTCACATTATTTCTCTCCCCATTTTTCCGTCATCATCGCTTTTAGTTGCCTCTTCATTCCAGCGAGACGCAGAAGTCCGCGTCAATAAAATAAACGACGCTCGGCTTCGCTTTACGTGACGATTTAATCCAAAGGACTTTCAGCATTCGATAACGATTCTTTCCAAGTCACAAATTTGATTAAGTTTAAATCATGAGAACGTTTATTGTAATCAATTTCTTATTCAAGTTAAATAGAATCCCTTTCTAAATTGTAAATGCTGTTATAAATTACGTTTGATAATGGTTCAATAAATCTCAAACGACAAATACATTTTATTATAAAACGTATGGTAGCTGTAATAGAACTGATTTTACGTTTTACAATTTGTTTCAGACAATGCTAAGAGTCTGCGTTTTGCTAGTATTTATATCAGTGTTATGTAATTGACTTAACTTGGTTATTTCTCCAGTAACCACATGAAATCATATGTTCCTTAACTATGTTGCCCATTAGATTAATCAATTATCCACCAAATTATCAATCTATAAGTATACTATCGATGATCAGTAAAATACTAGAAATCCTTTAAATCAATTACTTGAGTATTTAAAATCCTGTAATATTTGCCACAAAAATCATTTTGAATTTAGAAATAAAAGGTCTGCTACTAATTTTACATAAGAGTTTTATTATACATTGATTTGAAAAAAGGATATTACTTAATATTAACGTTCTTTGAGTAATGTGTAGCATGTGGATGCGTATCTCATGAAATTCTAATTAAAAAACTACAGTTAAAAAAAGTAAGTAATCTATCGAAAATGTGTGTATATAATTTAAGAATTAATTTTCTCTATTCACTTAAGCCACACATATATAAAATGAAAAATATTCATTATTAAAAACATAAACATATATAAACAGCGCATTTTTATATATAAATAAAAGCCATAGTCAGAATGTTATAGTTCTAAAATGCATTTTTACATGTTTGACAATATTTTAAGCTAAAAATTAGTTATTTTACGCGTTTAGGAATCATATGCTCTTCCCCAAACTAGGATATTGTAAGACATGTAAAATAATAATAAATATTAAACAACGAATTTCTAGACAAACAACTTCCTAGCTTTAAAATAGCAAAATGTGCGCTACTTAGTTTAGAGGAGATGTAATTAATTAGATCTTTGGATGATAAACTTTTATCGACAAACGTTCCTAGGAATTTGGTACTTATTGTGGTATTTTTTATTGGTATGCCAGTACAATGTGTATTATAAAACGGTACACATACAGTGTTTAAGATTAGCTTATCTTTATTGCACCAAGCAGTAAATTCCTCGTTTGTTATTTATTTTTTCCAGATAACTCGGCCTTTTTAGAAGAAAGTATAATAGTGGTACCATCCAAATAATTAATTACAAATACCTCTTTTATATGAAGTACAAGGTCATTTTTAAATAAGACGAACTAGAAAGGGCCAAGAGTCGATCCTTACACTACGCCTCTCTTCATGTCGTATGTTGCAGACCTTTCTTGAATCACTTGAATATACATATTACTATCCCATAGAAATGAAATTTTCTATTTTAAAATATTCTCGCGAATATTGAGTGCATTAAATTTATACTTTACAAAAGCCACTTCAACTGTATCGAATGCTCGTAATAGACCAAGGCCTAACTCTTAGGAGAGATTTTCCATGAGATTTACAATTGCCGACTCAGTTGAACTATCTTGTCGAAATCCATGTTGACTGCCTGACACTAGGTTATATTTGCCCAGAAAGTCCCACACTATAACATGCTCGAAGATTTTTGAAGTAATATAAGACTGATTTTGTAAATCGGTACTACTTTTTCATTTTTTTTAGTGCAATTAAATATATACTTGTCTGAGAGTGAGATTCTGACAAAGGTTCACATATTTCTTGTCATACCTATTTTGTTACATTAATAGGAATATTATTATATCCTGCACTCGGTGTACTTTTTAGTGAACTTAAAATTTTTAATATTTCGTTTGAAGTAACTGGTTTGATAAATAACGATTGTAAACATGGAGTAGTTCAGTTCATTCATAACAAATTGCAATAGTATTTACCAAATGTAAATGTATCCATCATATTCCTTATTTTCTCCTGCTTATACTGTGCGTTTAAATTTTCTTGTGGCCAGGAAACTTTCTTTGTTTTTTTACACAGTTAATGTTTTAATTTTGTCTTTTATAAAGATCATCGAGCCCCGTGAATGTTAATTTATTCACGTTTTAGGTTTATTTTTTTCTTAAAATTTCTATTTTGTGATGGATATTTTTTATTTCAAATGCGCCAGAGAAGTTGGTATATTAGCGCAAACCTTAGATTTTACCCACAAGACCCCACAAGAAGAAGTCAGGATTGCATGGAGGCCAATTTATATCACTTCTCTAGATCTAGATATTTTATGCTGAATAAAAAATGGTTTACAGGAATCTCTTGGTTTTAAGTTAAATGTAAGACAAAACACTCTTTTTTGGCTTTAAAGACACTGAAGATTCAGAGGTTCTTTAAGTCTGGATATAGCAAAATATCCTGAATTCAGTTTGCCAGCAACATAATCCATATGATAATCCCATCTCAATTTATCGCCAATCAACAAACCCAGGAATTTGGCCTGTTCTTGCGTGATAATAATAAATATAAGCATACAATTTTGATAGATTATTCATGTGAAATTTTTTTTTGGAAATTAGAAACTATCACTTCCATTTTGTGAGTGAGGTCATATAGATTACTTGTTGAGATCAAAACAGATGTGTCATAAGTTGATAGATTAAAAATAATAAAGGTCACAATAAAGAGCCTCTGGGTACCCCTTCATTAGTATTGCAAACCGATGAGTTTTTTTTGTGGCCGGGAGGTGGAAAATCTTTTATAGACTGAGTGTGGGAGTCCCCAGAACTATACTGGTATACCCACTAAAAACCACCTCCCCAAGTCGCCCTGACACCCCGCGGAACCGCCGTCTGCTATTACTTCACGGATGTGTGCGTGTGTATGATGAGTGTGTGTGTGTGTGTGTGTGCGTGTGTGTGTGTGCACCACCCCGCGGAACCGCCATCAGGCATAACATCACGGGGTGTCAGTGTCGTTGTGTGTGTGTGTGTGTGTGTGTGAGAGATGTGCGTGTGTGTGCAATGAACGGTTTGGGTACGTGGGGTCGCTACTCCCAAATGGCTGTGCACGTCAACCACCCCTGCGGGAAAACCGATGAGTTAGGTCCATTAACACTAACAAAAAAGTTACAAAAGATTCACTTAAGTTTAGGAAAGATCCGCGAAAACCAACACAGTGTAATTTGTTCAAAATAAAGTTAAAATTTAGGCAGTCAAAATCCTGAGATAAATCAAAAAAGAGTCCGGCTACGTGTTTATCTTTATCCATTTCTCTATAAATACAACTAATAAATGAATCGGCGACACTTTCAGTTGATCGACTCTCCCTAAAACCATGTCGAGCATGATCAATAATGTCATCTTTCTTTAAAAATTATACCATTCTATTGGAAACTAGTTTCTCTATGACTTTTGAAATTACTTTTAAAATTGCAATTGGACGATAATTGTTAATATCGGACTTAACATTATTCTTGTGAATTGGAACTACTAATGCTTTTTTTAATTGATGGGAATAAGCCCGTTTCAAGGACTAAGTTAATAAGGCCAGCTAATGGCTCCACTATAATAGTTACTCTATGTTTAGCGATTTTGGAGATGTCTATTGTTCCACTGTTACTTTTATTTTTTATATCGAATATTACTTATTTTTTTACTTCGTCAACAGTTACAGGTGTTGAGAAAAAAGTGAAATCATTATTTCATCATAAAAGTTGTAAAATGATTTGCAGCTATATCACTAATAGCAATACGTAACAAGGGAAAATAGTATATGTCAATAATTACAGACAAGAATTATTCAGAAGGGTGGGTCGCAGGGTTCAGTTTTAGGATCTATACTGTTCTTCCTATATACAAATGAACTCTCTGGTAGTTTGAAAAATTGTCAAACAGTTTTATTTGTATATGACCCTTCAATAACTAATAGTACACTTATTTTAATATGACAAAATATAAAACTGTATTTTAATCAGTTGAACCTCAATAAAAATAAATCACACAAACTGGTATTATCTATTATCTAAGTCAGGCATGTGCAACTTCATCAAGACCGCGGGCCGGAAAACAAATTCAACCTAAAATCGCGGGCCGGACTTTTTATTTAAATTTATAAGAAACGGAGAGATTCGTAGTTTGATTTGAGGAAATGATATTATATTTATCAGGTTTTAACATTTCAAAAAAAAAATGTAAAAAATAACATTATATATATATATATACATGTATGTAGTCATTTATTAGAACTGACTTTCAGAAAATAAATTAAAATGAACAAGTACAAACATATTTATTGGGAAGACTGTGCCTTCATATTTTTCACCAAATAATCAATAATTGGTGAAATATCGGATGTCGCAACACGCAGAGTGTTACCCAAATGTGAGTCTGTTAATCTTATACGTATTTTTGATTTAACAAACTTCACTCTCGAAAATAACTGCTCACATTTGTATGTACTTCCAAATAATGACATTTTTTTCTGAGCCAAAGATTTATCAGTTGGTAAATATTTTTTTATAAAAATCGGTTAACGGCGTGTCTCTAAATATCGCTTTAGGATCGGATTTTTATTGCAAATCAATGAGTTCCATTTGTAATGAAAATGGAGCTTCTTCTATTTCCACATCAAATGGGAAGGAATAAAGGAGAGCGGCCAGCTAGACACACCATCTATGCAATGTCATTATATTTCAATAACGCTCCTGGACCAGGCGGTTTGCCTGCATGGATACTTGTCTAAAAGAAGTTACGGGACCGGCAAACTTTCATTATGATTATTAAGAGTGTGTATTAATAAATATTCAAATTTAACAGGGTATGAATTTAAGTTTCTTTTTAAATAAAATTTTTGACATTGTTTTTATTTTAAGCTATTATTGATAAGCACAGTAAAGTGTGTTTGACAATATCTCATCTCCAGGTGCTTGAGTAGGTGATCATAGTTCTGAAAAACCTTAGCGTAATGCCAAAGTCAATTTTGTTCATTTACTAATTCAGCAGCCTTGAATTGCCAAATATTTTGAACATTTAATTTAATTTTCTTAACCCTGGTTCATTCTCTAGAAACATTACCAATTCATATTTTATATCCCCAGTATTTAATTTTCTAGAAACATAATTACGACTTAATTTCTAGAAAATTCCAGCGTTTCTCACTTTTCCTTTGCAGATTCTGGTAGTTTTCAGCATTTCCTTCTTTCTGATATGTAAAATGTTCAGAAATGGTTTGCTTTACTTTATCATGGTTTTATATGAGTCATTCTTCACTTTATTTAGAACAGGTTCTTAACCTTATTTTGCTCAGCGCCCACTTTGAGGATTTTTTTTCTAGAGCCTCCCATCTTAATTTATTTACCATCTGTCACGAATTAAAACAGCTATTTTCTCTAGATACCCTACTTAATACGTCTTTTGAGTCTAAATCAACCAAAGACGTATCAAATGAACGCTACTTTTTCACCGCATGCATGACTCTTCTCAAAGTATGAAGTACACAACTTTATTGTCTTTGCATTAAGATAATTGCTATACCTTGCGATACACTTAAACTTTAAAATAAAAAGTTAATGTTAAAAATCATCTAATTAGAAGACTATCGAGCTGCGTTCTACTTATAGCACGAAATACAAAATTTTTTTCTTGTCCTTTCATTTTATTTAGAGCATAGTTCCTCAATCTTAGTTTGCAAACCGGCCACATTGAGAATATGTTTTTTTCTAGAACTCCCATCTTAATTTTAAAATTGTAACGAATTTAAAACAGTTATTTGCTTTGGATATCATACTCAGTACGTCTTTAGTTATTCGACGCCGTAAACTTACTAAATCAACCAGAAGTATCAAATGAACTCTTATACCGCATGAATAAAGTATGGTGTACAGAACTTCATTGTCCTTACATTAAGATAATTGCTACACCTTGCAACATACTTAATCTTTAAATTAAAGAAGTCACTTTTGATAATCTTCTGAGTAGAAGACTATCGAGCTGCACTCTTCTTATAGCATGAAATACAAAATATTCTTCTTGTCCTTCTGGCGCGAAAATTTTCTCATTCGATTACCAATCGAAATTTCTTTTGTAATTGTCATATTATTGAAGGTCTATCGAGCAGCACTCCTTTCAATGTATGAAAAACAATGTGATTAGAAAATATACATTTTGAAATTTTGAGAATAACGATGCTTATATTTTGGGTGCATAAATAGTTTCAACTTTATAATCTAAATCTATTATTTGAAAACGTCAGCTTTGTTTATAATTTGATTGAAGAAAAGACTTGCTTCTTAGCAGCGAAAATCTTTAAATCTGGTGTTAAATTCATCTCTTAAAAATTATAACTCGTTTACAAACGTTTCAAAGTTAGCATGATCTTTATGATTTGCAAGAGTGGGAAAATGGTAGGTATTCCCTGTTCGGAGCTGATTTTCCCAAAGTCTTAATTTATTTTGGAATGACTTGAGATGATCATATAGTTCATGAACAAGTTATTCTTGGGTTTGCAACATTGTATTTAATTCATTCACATGACTTGTTACATCAACGAGAAACGCAAGATAACAAACCCAATTTGTATTCTTTAGCTCTTGTACAGGTTTTTTCTTTCACATCCATAAAAAAATACCTCATCTTTCAAATCATAAAATCGTTTTAACATTTTGGCTTTACTTAACCAGCGCACTTCATAATAAAATGTCAGATCTTCAAATTCAGACTGCAGTTCTTCCAAAAATGTTTGGAACTGACGGTGGTGAAGTGCTCTCGATTTAATGAAATTTATGCAAGAAACTACTGTTTTCAATACATGTGCAAATTTGATCGATTTTGCACACATATTTTGTTGATGTAAAATGCTGTGAAATACACACAAATCTTCAGTGTCAATATTCCTACTACATAGTTCCAATTTAATTCTATTAACAACTCCTAAATTAGAACCAACCATAGCTGGAGCAGCATCCACCAGATTCTCCCATTTAAGCTCAAATTAATCAAAAACTGCTTTTAATTCTTCGAAAATGTTTTCTCCTCATGTGGTATCCTTCATAGGTCGAAGATCTAGCAATTCTTCCAGGTAATTAAATTTGATATCAACTCCGCGAAAAAAAATAGCTAATTGTGCGGTATCGGTAGTATCTGTGCTCTCATCGAGAGCAATTGAAAATGCCTCAAACTTCTGCGACGCAAGTAACTTAAGGTTTGATTATTGTTTCTATATCGTCGCTCTTTTCTGGACACGAGGCAAATTAAACAAACAGGTTTGTTTTTTTGCATAATAAAAAAGTAATCGTTAGTCCACTTATCTTGAAAAACACGATATTCAATATCAACTTTTCTTCTCTTCTCTCTTGTCATTTTAAAGATTATGTTAAATTGTAAATTAAGTATGAATTGAGAAACTGCTGTGCCTCACTACAAATAACTAACTATGTGCTTTTGCTCTGCTGATTCTTCCTTCACTAATCAACATATTTTCAGCCAGTGCAATTAAGACGGGGTTTTCCCTGTTTATTGCATACACTGAATGCTGAGTTGATTAAATACAGTACAAAACATAATGATACATATAAAACTTTATGATCCTTAGATTATATGAAAATTATTAAGAATACATATATATTTTTTACTTTCAAGGGCCAGGTTTAGTGAGATTTGAAAATTGTTCTGCGGGCCGGATAAAATGAAGCCAGGGGCCGGATCCGGCCCGCGGGCCGTACGTTGCACATGCCTGATCTAAGTAATCATGTTTGGAAAAAAAATAAAACCAAATTTCTTGCTCTATAAATTGACAATTAATTAAAAATTGAATATACATGATGACGAATTATAGTAATATTAATATATTTATTTCTTATGTAACATGAGATAGACTTGAATTTAACATTTCTATGTATAAAGCAATTTATGTTATAAGTTATTAATCTGTATAGAAGGTTATTCATATTTGCACTAATACTGTTGGTAAACTGAATTAGGGTAAAAGGAACTAAACATGAATTTAAAAATGGTTCAGAACAATATTTTTCACTCAAAATCAATTTACAAAAATGGTGATCTGGTCATCACAGTACTTTCCCTATATTTTCTCGGAAACCATTGAGTTTACGCAAAAATGCTATTATTAACAATTTGTTTAGTTTTGAATTATCTACAATTATTTGTAATATAAATTTCATTTAAAAAACTTTGTTACCGCGAATATGTAACTACTATATTGTACAGATCAAATAAATGGTGCATAATTTAAATTAGATCTTACTAAATTGATATAAAGAGTTCTAGGTTTTAAACTGTAACTGGTTCTAAAACTGAACGCTCATATTTAAATGCGTTGTTACCAATAGAATGTAAATACTGAATTGATGAGGCTGTTGAACTCCATATCACTTAATAAAATACTGACATAGTAAATGGTTTCAAAAATGTTTCACAACACAGTAGCTTCGTCAAGTAGATGAAAATACATAAAATAGATGTGAGACTGAACTGCATTTGGATATATTCAAAAATAAATTGTTCCTCAAGTACCACTAATATAACTTTCTAAACAATTACCAATCTGATCAATAATATGAATATTTTTAGGTCCTGAACATTTAAAATTTACTATACTTAAACGAATCGTACAAATTATAAATAAATAAATATGAGTGCCATGTGGAATACCCGAACATGTATTAATTTTAAACTTATCGATTAATTTGCGTCAAATATTTATCTTCTTCCCAAGTCTCACAGCTTCTCCTTGAAATAAGGTTTTGAGAGCTGCTTACTTTTCAATTTGCCCTTTGTATTGATCTTACAATTCTAATATGGGACCTCTTGACTATAAGATAGCGTATTTTCTTATTACAAAGAATTCTAACAAGTTAAAAATATCTTGATAATTGCAGGTCACATTTTGTAATAATTCTCATTCTCTTATCTCATTCTATTCTATTAAATTAAAAGCTTCAAGAACACTAAATTATTACCACCCATAGTTCACGTAACAATCTCCTATGTAACAACATTTAAAGACATTTTTGAACAATTTCATTCTGTATTTTTCAAGAATTTTTTAAAAATAATTTTAGTAATTTTTGGTAAATAATAATTGAAGATTTTTAGTTCTTAAATTATATTTATTGTTTTAATCGACCTAGGCTTTATATTAAGTACATTAAGGTCATTGTTTTAGATTTTAATAATGTGTTATATTTTAAAAGTCCTTAAAACCATCGGTGATAGTTGTAGTTTATACCCATTATCTTTATTTGAATGCTCAAATTAATGTATATTTTAATATTTTACTCGTAAGGCAATAATTAAAAGTATTAAATAAAATTACATTGCTTTTGGTAAATACAAAAAGCGCGACAAATTCCTTTAAGTGTCTTAGGCTTAAAATTACTTAGGTATATTTATTGCAATGGATTCTACTTAGACAAACTAATGTTGTGTAGATGATTTAATTTCTTGCACTTAGAGATTATAGAGAATATTTATTAAACGCATTATTACACTGAATTGAAAAATTAACTATGTTTTAACCACAAATAATTATTGTAAAAATATTATATAACGTGTAGGCACAATTATATAAATCTAAACAACACAGCACGACTTGAGTTTCGACGTTTTATCGTCATTATCAAGTGGAATTGTGCCAACATGTTATATAATATTTTTACAATAATTATTTGTGGTTAAAACATAGTGAATTTTTCAATTCAGTGTATGTATGGATTACCACGAAGTAACGGTCCTAACCATTCTCTTTATTAAATGCATTATGTTTATAGTGTATCCCCAAGATTTATTTTTACTTAGATCATAGTTTAAAATTAAGTAGAAATAAATACGAATTTACATTTTCTTGTAACAGTTCGATAATCTTAAAATTATTTGAATTATTAAAATAAATATAGTCTTATTAATACCCATTTGTTTTTATAGTGTATAGTACTAATGTTACTTCAAAATATATTTTTAACCATCGCATTTTATGGCTTATGGAGGTAATTAAACAAACCAACCAATATATACAATACATAATTTCTAATTGATATTTTAATAACAGTGGTGACATAATTTTAAATGTATTTTATTTGTTTAATAATACTAGTAATTACACATAATAGCTCATACTTATTTATTTAAATCATTAAAATTAAATTTGTATTTCTTATTTATAGTTGTATTATCTTGTTTCAAGTTATAATCGAGATATAGCTTTAATAGGTAAACATCAATATTTAGTTGGTGACAATGTCAATAGCTACTCCGTATTATGTAAATAAAATAAACTTAAAGTGTATGGCCTTTTTTCAAAACAATTAAATATTTTTTATTTAACTCAGCTAATAATTATATAATAATAATAATAAATAATAGACAATTATAAATATATCTGATTCTGAAACCGATAGAACAGTTTATGCTCATTTTATCGTAGTTTTCTTTTTGTATAACTCCTTGATTGTTGGGTTGCCTAAGTTGATTGGTAATTCATATTTCTTAACCAACTTACTCAACCGCATTAAATTATTTAGAATTTTGTTAGATACTCCAATTCCATTGAGAATTTCCAATATATCTGAATTACAATAGGGATTTTGGTTGTGAGGGATCTAAACCTGTAAATTTATGTCCCAATTCCATTTTTTGCAAATATTTTATTCTATAATTTATCTGAAATCCAGTAATAGTGTATGCCTATTGGCATTCCCACCAAAATATATATTGCATAATATACCAAAACAATGTTTTCAATATATTATCAATTGACACAACTATAGTTTCGACCTTTGTAGGTCATTATCAAGTGTTGATTAATAATCTTTATAATGTACAGATTTGAATACAATATGTTATTCTTAACTTAATGGTGAGCTGAATTCTGTGAAATTGATCTGGATATGTAAGAATGTAATTATTGATGAGTAGCACGGCTTTACGTTTGGACAATCCACAATCTCAATTATGAACAGTTTGAAGATGTACATGCAATTTACACCGATTTTGCTAATGTTTTTGATCGAGTAAACTATGATGTTTTCCTGGTTCTGTTGTCCTTTTATTCAGATTACCATTCCATGGCACTAATTACGGCATGGATAGTTCAATTACTTGTATAATGCCAATTTCAGATTTATTATATGCCAGTAGTCATTTTTGTTATATAGGTTAAACTAGATAGTATGTAATAATTTTTTATTTATTGTAACTTTAAATAAGATAAAATAAACTTTGTTCATTTTCAAACTAATACTTAAAATTACATTTGTTGCACAATTTATACTCTCGGCTCAGAGAAGACGTAGGAAAACAGGACTTCAGCGTTGGATTCCTGAAGAACGTAGCTATATCCCACATAAATGCTGGAAAAAGTCGTCCTGCCAGAAAAAAATCGCAAAGCTGGTCAAAATTTTTGTACACTTTTCGAGCGTCCACTTTGCGAGCGGATTGTGGAAAAACTACTTTTTAGAGTATAAATTGTGCAACAAAACTATAGTTACGAAGAATAATAAAGTGTGTGATATAAAAAAAGTTTATTTAATCTTATTTAAAGTTATAAAATATGTTTACAAAGTGAAAGCCTTTATAATCAAGTATTTACTTATTGTATTTTGTATAATGTATTTTCTGTTAATAAATGTTATTATTATTATTGCTAAAACTGCAGCTAAAATCCTTTTCAATGTTGATTGAATTATATTTCGTGCTCTCGTAGGAGTACTGTTTTTAGAATGCTTATTCTTATATACTCTTAAAGTGCAATTATCTGTTTTTTAAATTTTGATTGATAATTGAGGAAAATGTTTAGTCGGTTTTTACAATTATCTTTTATTTGCACAAATTGTTCCAACCAAAGTAATGTTTTTTTAAATAATTTTGATGCCAGTAATTTGCTATTAATATCCTTTAGGATAACAAACTCAATAAAAAGAATTGATGGCTTCCTTCCCAGAGACGAAAAAACATTTATAATAAATTTCACTGCGTGAATTGGCATCTCGGTTTGGCTGGGAATAATTTGTTGTCGATTGAAATTTTTTGTTCTCGTAAGCAACAATTTTGGCTATTTACAATGAATGAATTTCAACCTTTTGAGATCAATACAAATTTATCTGTTTGCATTTTAATCTCCCTTGATTATTTTTTTCAAATCGGATAGATTGTAATATATTCGTAAACTCTTTGTTACTCATAGTTTTTCCAAAAACAGAACATTTCAAATCCCTAACATAATGAACACTCCGTGTATTTAAAATTAGAATAATAGCATAATACTTTGCTCGAGATAGATCTTCTTTTTCCTTGGATGGATCTAGTTTTTATTTTAGTCTAGGTTGTCTTGAATAGTGACTGATGTGATGAATTTCGCGAAGGTCATCAAAATTCTGTTGAAGCAGAAAACAATGATGTTGTGCGTGAACTGATATTGTCATGTCACTTATCATGAAACATCCCTGGGCATTCGTAGATACATTCAATAATCCATGAATGTTAGGCCTTATAAATAATACATAATCCAATAAGCGCTCAAAAGGCTCGTGCTGATGGAAATAAATAATAATAATAATATTCATTTATTTACATTCGACAAATATACATGAATAAATTTGTACAATGTAAAGCGTCAAAACAAAACAAATGTAAATTTAATATAGAGAATATGAAAACTAAAATGTAATATATAATATAATACAAAACTAATAATTACATGTTAAAGTTAAATGAGAAATACTCTATCATTGAGTAAGGTTCTATAGTGCATAAGATATTATACATTTTAGATTTCATTTTAGTATAACTATCAATACTTTTTATTTCGGCTGGAAGGTGATTATACATTTTTAGGCACGAATACAAACAACCTTGTTGAGACTTATTAAGTTTATGTTTTGGTAAGTTATATATGAGACCATGTCTGCTTTCATATCGTGTGGAAAAATAAACATCACTAAATAAGTGCCTATATTTCCAAAAAAATTTGATACACTCATATATATACATTCCATAGAACGTCAGAATGTTTGCCTGTTTAAAAATGCCACGACAGCTTGCATTTATTTTTAAATTGTAAAGTAATCTTACTGCTTTCTTCTGCAAAATGAAAACCTTATTCGCATGTGTGCTACTTCCCCAGAACATCAGACCATACCTCAAGTGAGATGATATATTAGCAAAGTAAAATAATTTCCCTATTGCTATGTCTGTATTCTTCATAAGTATCCTGAGCCCATAAAGTGCCCCACTGATTTTATTACAAATGTAATCAGCCTGCTGTTTAAATGATAAAGTATCATCCAACACTAAACCTAAACATTTCACTCTATCTACAAATTTATAAGTAATATTATTGAAATTAATTGATTCAGGTGTTTCTTTAGCTTGATTCGATTTAAATAAAACAACATTCGTTTTCGATTCATTTAGCACTAAACTATTTTGGTTAAACCATTTATTTAGTTGCGATAAGAAAGTATTTCCCGTGTTGTTTAAATCAATGAAGCTATTACTTTCAATTAATAAATTAGTATCATCTGCATAGTTTAAAATTTTACAGTGAGGAGGTACGTAATTTGATATATCATTAAGATATATTATGAATAAAAAAGGGCCCAGGATACTACCTTGTGGAATGCCTTTTGTTATTGTTAATGGACCAGACAGAATTGTTGAAGTGTTGACTACGTCCCTTAATCTAGTGTAATGAATACGGTTTGCCAGGTATGATTTAATTAAATTATATGCAGTTCCTCTAATTCCATACGAATATAATTTATTTAATAAAATAAGATGATCTACCGTGTCGAAAGCTTTCGACAAATCTAAGAAAATTCCACATTGTGATTTATGATTTTCCATATTTTCCAAGATATTATTAATAAAATCAAAGAGTGCTGTTTCGGTACTTTTTCCCTTTAAAAACCCATGTTGCATAGATGACAATAAGTTGTGTTTGCAAAAGAAATTCAGTAATCTTGAATAAATTATTCGTTCGAATATTTTTGAAATGGAATTTAGTAAACTTATTGGTCTATAATTCTCTAGATTATTATGATCGCCTTTTTTGTATAATGGAATAATAATTGATTCTTTAAGCTTAGTTGGAAATTTTCCAGTTAAGAATGCCGCGTTAATAATGTCACTAAGAGGTAGCGCTATGTAGTGAATACATTTTTTTATCAAATGCATCGGTATTTCGTCTATTCCAGTACCTGAATTGTTGGAGATACTTAAAGTAGCAGAGATTACTTCATATTCGTTTGTTGGTGTTAAAAATATTGAATGAATGTTATATGGTAAGTTGACAGACTGCACAGCGTTTGAGCGGTTTACATTAGTTGCAATTTTATTAAAGAAATTATTAAAATCGTTGACTAATGTATTCATATTTTGTGCGATTGGAATTTTGTGCGTATTTTTATTGCTACTGACAATGTCTCTAATTACATTCCAGGAAGCTTTCGACTTATTAGAAGCGTTTTGAAGTTTTATGTGTATCTGACGGTTTTTTTCTTCGATTAATAATTTGTTGTATAACTGTTGAGACTTTTTATATAGGGGAATATATTCTGGTAAATAGTTTACCAAGGTTTTTAATATTAATAAATTATTTTTTGCTGATTGTAGTGTCTCCGTTTGATATGTTTTTCTTTTTGAGCATTTGATACTCGTTTTTGGGAATGATGTTTTAAAGTGTCCCAAAAAAACATCAATAAATAAATTATATTTTTTATCTGGACAGGTCTGGTTATATACATCATTAAATGATTCGTTATTAAGTTTCTCAATAAAAGCACTGATATTTTTATTTGAGTAAATTCTAGTATTGAATATGGCATTGTTATGTACCTGTTTAATGTCTACTTTGTAACTCAGTAATTGTCCGGTATGGTCTGACATTGTGGTTTGTATCACTTTTGCAGACACATTTGACAACTTATTAGTTATAAAATTATCGATGCAAGATTGTGAAATTTTACATATACGTGTGGGTTCTTGTATAAGATACGATAAATGAAATGATCTTAATAAACACTTAAAGCTATCCACCGTGTTACTATTTTTTAATAAATCAATGTTGTAATCTCCTACAATAAAGAAAATTTTGTTTTGATGTAGTAAATATATTAAGAGTTTTTCGAATAGATCGAAAAATATATTAATGTTGCCTTGTGGTGGTCTATACACACAAATTATTATAACACTATCATTTTCTACACTTAATTGCACTCCTGCACATTCTAGTTGCCGAGATTCCATAAAATTGTTCATATCTAACACTGAAGATGGTACATTTTCTTCAGTGAAAACTGCAACACCTCCATGTTCTTTAGCATTTCTGCAGTAGCTTGCAGATAACTTAAAGTTTGGAATATTAATCATTTTAATTTGTTGTTGAGTGAGCCAATGTTCTGATAGACATAAAACGTCACAATTTAGTTCTTCAATTAACGAACGCAACTGATGGAAGGATGTCGTTAGACATTGTATATTTTGATGAAAAATTAAAAGTTCCTTGTTAGATGGATCTACCCTTGTGGTTGGTATTGATGAATGTCGTAAAAATTTGAATTGCGCTTAGATTTAAAGAAGAAGCGATTTACAAATATATTTTTAGGCCAAAATTTCTCTTGAATCACTATTTGTTCACAGGCAAGAGGGACGCCGATTTTAAATATTCTGCGTCTTCAAATTTTGGTTTCAACTTTTCAATTATGAAAGGAAAATTTCCGGCTGTTGCTAAGTGAGATTTAATTTGCTCACAACTTACATCTTTATGCAATCTCGAGACAAATATCCACTTACGCGCATGTGTTTCTGCTACTGGAAGATCTACGTCAGTGCTCTGACCGTTAAATTTAAAAGAATTTGATTTTCTATTTTTGTTTCGGACTACTTTAGTCCATTCATTTTTATTTCCATTATTTATTATGTTTTCGCGTTCATCGACCTTTTTGTTTCTTTTATCAATAGTGGAAGTTGAGGCCGCATTCTCGATTGGAATTCCGTTGTTTTTGTTGTCACGCGGATTTAATTCAGAAATCATACTTCTAGGACCATCTGTTGGTGAGGTTTCTGTGTTGGATTTAGATTTCTTCGAGTTTTTAATTTGGTTTGCGTCCTTGCTCACTTTAAGGGAGTTTAATTCCTGGGTTAATGCCAATATTTTCTCTTCCTGGGTATATATAACCTTGTTTTGGTGACTTACTTGGGATATTAGAGCAGCCATCTGTTTTTTTAATGTAATTAATATATGCAGTGAACACTTTTGGGATCCATTTTTTCACACTTAATGCAGGCGGATATGCCAAACTTGTCGTCCGATTTCGAACAGAAGTTGTGGTAGTCCAAGTCACAGACACTACACGTAAAGTAGTTACGTTCAATAGCCTTATCACATACTGAACACACTTTAATTACATCTGTTATACTCAGATTTACATCACTTGTTGACATGGAACGACCGACACGACACGCCATCGCCATTATTATGTTTATAAAATACGATTGAGGTGTTTCAAACACGTCTATGATGTCTTAACAGGTGAATCATTGAAATTTGCACATGACATGAGACCGAAAGTAAATAGCAGTTGATCTTTCAATATAATCTTAATTTAACAAAAGTTCGAAATAAATGATCGCGTGTTTAAAAAAAGTCGGCCATATTGGTGGAACATCGGACGAACAATTTTGAACGGCACAAAACTATTTATTTCTCAGAAATCTTAGAAAAAATATAGAAAACCAACGGCCAAACTCTCACATGTCGGCTCAAAAGATTTATAATATTATTAAGTACACAAATTTAGAAAAAGTTACTAGATTAATATAAAATATAAAATTAAATTTAAAAAGAAAATATTGTAAACAGTTGATACAACCTGTTCTTTTGATCGGTCGGTAGTTCTAGTATTAAAAATGCTACTAATTAATCAAAAATAATATTTTTACATAATAATAACTATTAAAGTATTTGATGTGTTTACTAATAGTCCATCTATTAAAGCAAAACTCATTTATATACAGGGTAAGATTCAAAAGTAATGAGCTTAACTTTATACTAACGCGTGCACACCTCGCATCGCACTCCGCTTGACAGCCACGGGGAGGGGGGTGTTTCGTAGCGCAATGTGGGTTAGTTGCTTTCGAGCTTTCGGAACGATTGCATCGGTCTTAACGGGAGCCCCTGTACGGCGATGCGTGACACATCGAAAATGATGTTCGTTAGAGCAACGATACGCCATCAAATTTTGTTTTCAGTTCTGCAAGTCTCTCTCTAAAACGTTCGCAAAGCTTCAAGAGGCATTTGGGACTGTATGGCGCTGAGTGACACACCTCAAACTCACCCCGTCCCAAGAAAGCGCAGATGAGCAAATCGAAGAGAAAGACCATGCTCATCGCATTTTTCGGAGTGAAAGGGATCGTCCACTACGCACTTCATCGTTACCGACTACCTGGTCCGAGTCAACGTTTCTGTGGTCCCCCAGCCTCCCTACAGTCCGGATGTGTCGCCTCCTTATTTCTTCTTGTTTCCACGCTTAAAATCATCACTGAAAGGAACCCGTTTCGACTCGATCGAGGACATACAAGCAAATGTCAAGGCAGCCCTTCAACCATCCCGAAACATGCTTTCTCGGAATCTTTTGATTCATGGAAAAGCCGCCTACAATAGTGTATTGATGCAGGAGGTTCCTACTTTGAAGAGTATTAGTCAGTTGTACCGATCGGCTCAATAAATCTGTCTTTTTGGACGAATGCTCATTACTTTTGAATCCTACCCTGTATATTCATTACGGTTATGTGCAAGTAAAAAACTAAGTAAAAAAACAATCATGGATAACATTATTACTATTATTAATTTTTAATTATAAATAAATTTATCTTCAAACTATAAATAATTATAACATAATATTAGAAATTTTTGTTTATTTAATAATGGATGTTATACCAAAATTTCTTTATTTAAGAACACCTCGAACATTTTTATTTAACGCGGACACTCGCTTTTTATTATGATATAATATTCAATCCATCAATATATAAGATACGCTGTTCAGTGTGTATAGCAGGGGACACGTAATAGAAAATGACATCCAATACATCATACTCCGATGTGTACCTTGCGTTTTGATTGATTCTGTTCTTCTATTATATTAGAAAACTTCACAAATATTACGGAAAGGTATACTTTCTTATTTAAGTTTCAGTCGCTCCTCTACAAAGAAATTTTATGCTATCAGAATAGGAATTGTTTATGCTTATTTCATATTATCAGCTTAATTGTAATCAAGATTTAATTCGGTTCACAGTTATTTTCTTTAGATTGTCGTGCATAGTATTTCTATTTTGTATGAAACTTAGAACGATTTTTTTTAATAAGCAAACAATTCAGAAGATATCACATGGAAAAAGGACACAATGTTGGCATAAGTAACACAAAGGCGGAGAGAATATTGCTAGAAATAAATATAATGCAGCTCCGCATTGTAGAATTCGTTATTAAATGGGATAAAGCATTTCGTTATTACTTTGACAGGATATAATCCAGTTTAAAATTATGTTCGTTATCTGCAGATAAAATTCGTAATTCTGTAAATTTACATAACTGTTTAAATGGAAAATGTAAAGTTTAACAAGTAATTTTTGGTTAGATTCCATGAGGAATTTTTTCTTTGTTTGAATAATCCGACAGTAATTAATTTGGCTATCAGTTTTAATCAATTATATTGTGTCTGTTTTTGATGTTATACGAAGGTTACTTTTATATTTTGAGAATGAATGATCTAGGTGCTGCTATTTGACAATTAACATAAAGTTCAACTTTTTGTCAGTAGAGTTGTTTAGAACGTTTTGATGTTTATATGCCATTTGTGTTATTTACAGTAACATGAAAAATTGCAGTCGGCCAAGAAATTGAATTAAGTTATGAATATTTTCTTGCGATTATTTTAACAACAGTCCATCGTTGACTTTTGGTGATATAGCACCATCAAAAACTACTATATATCGATGATGTACGGAATTAAATCGGTGTGGAAAGTGCTTCGTATGCAAAAGTATATCTTCATGTAGAATATATTAAAAAACAATAAACCCATGTACGATGATTACTTTTTTGTTCAGCCATATGGTAGTTGAAATGTCCGCTATAACTTTACCTAGATTTAAGAGGTTCAATTTTCAATGACTATGGTTTTGTTGGTATAAACCTATGACTACTTAAAACCCAACAAAAAAAGTGTAACGCCATTCTGCTGTAACCACATGTTCATGTTCACATTGGACCAAAATAATAATAATAAATGTATTGCCTATTAGAATATCCAATATCGCAAAATATTATTTATTAGCATAGGAATGCAAAATATTATTTATTATTTACTAATTTCATTGTAGAAAACTAAAAATATTTACATACATAATTAAACACTTTTAAAAATCTCGAAAATTTCAAATTACCTAATAATTTTGAGAATAACATATTATAAATAACTGTAATTTTAATTATAAGTTTAATATGCAGTTAAGAAATTTTTTTCCTGTATATCTTGAAAGGGTAATGACATCAATATTTTCCTTTCCATACTGAATATAGCTTTGAATGCAGACTTGTCCAAACTCGTTTTTTATTTATTGGAGGAGACACAATGGCGTTGTTTCCTTTTTATTCCGGAATATTAGAGGATGGAAGGGTGGAGAGTGCTTTCTAGTATCGATTTAGTTAGTTGTCCCTTCTTTGCAATGCAGTTCAAGTGTTCGAGTCAAGCACGTGGCTTCAATGCAAGTATTGTTTTTCGCAGATTGCCACTTGACCTCTTCTCCCCTTTCGTCCATTATTGCCATTTGCCATTTTCTGTGGCCGCAGGGGGCAAAGTGAGTTTTCAGATAGATTTTTCTTTCAAAGTAACGAAAAATAATAATATTCTCAATTTTTCAAGTGTTAGTATTACAGTATAGTCTGCAAAATAAAAAATCGAATTATTTAATTACTACAATAAGAAATTATAAATAATTAATTATTATGATTATTATTATTATTATGTTTTTAAACGTTTTTCTATTACTTAACACCATAAAGTTAGCGTTGATAAAACGGGATATACATACACATTATCAATTGATAATCGCGATAAAACATCGAAACTCGAGGCGTGCTGTGTGTGTAGATTTATATATCTGTGTCTACACGTTATATAGTATTTTTACAAAAACACAGTGAATTGAATTTATTATATATGTACTTCTCTCAGACGACTACTTGTGTTATAACCCTTCATGATTATTTAATCATTGATAAAGGACACATAAACTTCAGCAACTAATTTTTTAAGTTAAAAACAGCACAGCCGGTTCTGTTAGTACAGTGGTTAGCGCGGCGACTGTAGTCAGAGGGGGGGTCCTCGGTTCGAATCCGAGCTCGGGCATGGATGTTGTGATCGTCCCATCATTTTCAAATACATAATTTGATTAATACTAAAAAACGGTCGTATCTGAGTAGCCAAGTAGCTTAAGACAATTCCCACCCCAACCCGCAATTCCATCCAACACCCATCCTTTTTATTAAAAAAAAGCACAATACAAAACAAAACTTGCGTAATATTTTATTTAATTAATAATGTTTAAATGTTTAATTGTGGATGTCTTTACTTTGTCGTACATCTTGAATATAATTTGTTTTCTTTGTTTTACAAGAAACAAAGTTCTCGTGTCTCCTTCTTCAATAATGTTTAAATTGAATCGCAGGCAATATTCACACTCGACTCTCGCCTGTTCTAATATACCTGGTTTCGATGAAATAATGCACTTACTTCTAGTTACATTATTAGCGGAAACTGCTACCGTACAATTCTCATCAAATAAAGGTTAGTTTGCCAACTTAATCGAATTCATATATACCTTTAGACTCATTGTTCTGCAAACTCTCACTCGCTATTTTATAATGTGAACTTACCTTACACTATAACTACGAAATTAGTGAAATAATTTTTTTAATATATTCAATGTAGGATGTGATATGTGAAGAAACTTCCTATTAAATTTAGAAACATCATCCAAGTACGAACAGATATAACTTTTAATATGCGAATGCATTCGTGAGATAATATTTTACAGTGACATAAGCTTAAAATTAGTTTTAAATTTATTCATAAAACTTATAGTATGTTGTAGAGCCTGTTTAGAAAATGAAATATAAATATATAAATACTGTAAATTTTTATTCAAGTCAGAATAATTATTATATAATTACTAAATGTTTATATTGTTTCTATATATGTTTTTTAATTAACCTAAATTTAAACACGCAGTATTAAATTTTAATTATTGTATAAGCTCTACTTGCAATAAATAAAATACATTCATGTACTTTACGTCGTTGAAGAAAATTATTAGTTAACCTCTACGAAGGCTCCTTTTTAATATTCGGGAATAGAAAAAAATCATCGTACATAGGCTTATTGTTCTTCAAAATATTCTACATGTAGATCAATACAATTTTGCATGCACTTAAACCAATTTTCGAATAATTCTTTTTCATCCAGATTGAGGTACCTTCAAAACATGCAATTCGAAAAAAACAAAGGACCATTTGCTTCGAAATGTTTCGATGACATATAGTTGACTGCTGTTTACTTTCGGGCTCATGTACATTTATCTATGATTTTTATTTCCACAATTATTTTCAACAGTATTAGAAATTTTAATACATACTAATTAAAAGTAAGTAGATCAAGCTTGTGAAATACCTATTATACAGTCCTTTGATTTATTTCCAACTAGCTTGTTCTTGATTATCATATAATGATGACTGATATTCAGAGATTTGCTTTGAGAGTGTAAATTCTGTTCATCTTGCAAGCAATGCGGTCTTTTGATTTTCGTTTGGCGTGCTACGAGTATCATACTGCTAAATGTGAGGAATTGGTAGATCCGGAAGGTGAAATTACATTATTAAAAAGTGAAATTGATTTGCTATTGAATGTAGTATTAGAAATGAAGGGAATGAAAATTAAAATAAATGAGGAGACAAACTGATATATAAACAACAAATTAATCGACAAGTTTTTATGCCAGAATTAGCAAACGCATTAATTAAACGAAGAGAAAACACCCCAAGCAACTTCTCGAGAAAAATTAAATTTGCCGTTAATAACTTCGAATGAAATAAATAACACAACAGCAATAAATACGAACCTAGTAAACATCAATAAGTTATTGTTTGTTATTGTTTCATGTTTAGAAAGTAAATGCTATCAAATAAATTGGCGTGGAAAACTATCAAACATACAAAACTACTAAAACATAGAAAATAAGTTTAATAAGAACAACGAGAAACCAAATTAATTATAATCAATCAAAAAGAGCTTCATTTCCTTATCAATTGCAGGACATTAGAAAACATATAAGAATTAAATCATTTTACAATGCAGAGATTTATTTTGGAATCTTCAATTTCTCAGGGTGGTTAGTTCATCTACGTCAAACAAGATTTAGATATGGTTGAAAGAGTATTATATCAGAAGCATACATTTTAAGTGTACATCAGTAAATATTAAAATAGGGGCAACACGTGCCGTAATAGTATGGATATATTTTTAGTAAAAATTCTTTTTTTACAAAATTTAAAAAACAACGGTGTGCATTTTGTATTTGGAGTACACTGAAATATTGATTTTTTAAATGATTGTAAGGATAATTTTTTTTTGTATATTTATTAAGTAGTGATCGTGAACAACCACTTGTTAATGCGTATTATATTCATAACATTGTTACTAATAAATCAAACAAGCATGCACATAGAGTAGAAACTTCAAGTTCAATGTAAACCCTTAAAGCAACAAGCACTGGATCTGGATTGAGTTGGCCAAGGGTGATCAAATCATTGACCACGCACTAAGGCCTCACTAGGCCCGTTGTGCCTCCCTGACTGGGACATCCCTGCGTTGTTCTATCACTCATTTAGCCACCCAAGGTGACGAGCAAAGGACAGCACAACGCTTGGAGGGTTATCCCTAATGTTGGCCATGTTCGGCCAGAGCATGGACTCTCTAAGGTGGGCGAGAGCCGGGCAGGTGGTTAACACATGTTCCACTGTCTCGTCCTCTTCTTCACATGCTCTACATATGGGGGTTTCCACCAGTCCCATAGTAAACAAGTGTTTCCTTAACTGACAGTGACCCGTAAGGATACCTGTAATAAGACCCAGACCCAGCTGTTTTCAGATTGGGTGAGCGCTGTTTGAGGATGTCAGTGAGGCATTTCGGTGTTGGCACGATCGGAGGCTCGTCCGTGGTATCATTGAGAACCGATCCAGCCCGCGCCAACTCGTCTGCCTTGCTGTTGCCTTCTTCATTATTGTGTCCCTTGACCCAGCGCAGCTCAATACTGTTTGATTGTGCCGCTTGTTTCAGGGTGTTGTGACATTCTTTTACTAGTCTTGAGGTGATCTTGTGACCACTCACTGCTAGTATTGCTGCCCTAATGTCTGTAAGAATTTGGATGTTCCTATCACGGATGTTACGGTGTAGGATTTCTTTTGCCCCATGGATGATGCCAACGATCTCTGCTTGCAGAGTAGTTGTATGCTTCTCTAGGGGTATAGCTAATGATACGTCCATTTGTTGCGAGTAAATTCCCGCTCCGGATCCTCTTTTGGTTTTAGAACCATCGGTGTAAATTCGGAGAGTTTCGCCACCCTCTACATTCCCGGTTCCTCTTTTTATCGATACATTATAGGGTCTATTGAAGACGTAGCAGGGTGGAAAATTGTTTGTCTTCCTTCCAAGGAAGGGTGTTTTCTTGACAGCCTCCTCTAAAATGTGATAGTGTCTGCTAGCCCTTCCTCCTTTGTACTAGAGTCCAACTGAGTTTAGGCGCAGTGGGTGTTGTTCACATTGCTCCGGTCGTGCT
The DNA here is from genome assembly GCA_963969525.1 of Ontholestes murinus. Classification (NCBI taxonomy): domain Eukaryota; kingdom Metazoa; phylum Arthropoda; class Insecta; order Coleoptera; family Staphylinidae; genus Ontholestes; species Ontholestes murinus. Next base: position 58,935,590 of record OZ018394.1, on the reverse strand, counting down.
GAGGCATGCTATCCTTTGCAACTGAGTAAGCTGCTTTGCTGAGGTTTTCTGTCTGGCTCTGGGCCACCAAACCAGTGCTCCATAGATTAGCATTGGTCTTACTATCGCTGTGTACAGCCCTCCGGCTTTGCCAGAGGGAGACGTATGCTTTTTTACATTTCATTTTGAGATGTGGTTCCCACGTCAGCTCGCCGTCGAGGATCACTCTCAGGTAACTTCCGACTTCCGACGACAATGTCAACTGGGTGTTGAGGAGCTTAGCTTTAGCTTACCTAGTTTCCTTTTCTTTGTGAAGAGGACCATTTCAGTCTTTGACGGGTTTATGGTCAGAGACTGGTCGTTACACCAGTGTTCAATTATCTTGAGGGCTTCCTGCATCAAGCTGCATAACTCCGTCTCAAATCTGCCTGTTAGCAGGATGGTTATGTCAGCTGCATATCCTATGGTGAGGAAGCATTTGTCGTTAAGTCGCCGCAGTAGGCTGTCAACAACTATGTTCCACAAGAATGGTAAGAGTACTCCACCCTGTGGGCAGTCTTTAGCAACGATCTTTCTGACAGTGGTGTTTCCTACATTTACTGTGACTGCCCTATTCTCCACCATGCATTTGATCCGCCCACTAACTGTGGGGTTCACACCTTGCGTGGAGAGAGCAGTTTCCATTTTTCTGAAGGTCGTTTTATCGAAGGCACCTTCTATGTCAATGAACACGCCCAAGGTGGACATTTTGTTGTCCAGAGATCTTTCGATTCGGTCTACAACAGAGTGCAGATCCGAATCCGTTGATCTCCCCTGTATGCAGTGTATGCATGTTGGTTAGCGTGAATCGGATTCGTATTCAAAGCCGTCCCGCGAATTAATCTTTCGCACAATTTCTCTAACGTTTTCAGGAGAAATGATGTTAGACTAATCGGGCGGTATGATTTGGCTAGTGTATAATCTATATGACTAGGTTTCGGTATGAAGATAACTTTTACTTCTCTCCATGCTAGAGGGATGTATCTGAACGCAATACATGCCCTGAAGATTCTGGCTAGGTGGTCTAATAGTATGTCCAACCCCTATTGGAGGGGGGCCGGGAATATACCGTCCAAGCCTGGCGCTTTAAATGGTGAGAAGCTTTTGATTGCCCAGGTTATACATGCCCCTTCCGTGAGGTAATCTGCCGCCTCCCAATCATCCTTGGAGGGGTTTGAAGGTATGGGTTCTGACCAACCTTCATCAGAGGTGTTCGTACATCCTGGGAAATGGGTGTTAATGAGAATCTCAGCTGCTTCCGAGAGGTTAGAAGAGTAACTTCCATCCTCTTGTTTTAGACATCCTGGTTGTCTTGAGGGATCCTTGGAGAGGATCTTTTTGAGCCTTGCAGCTGCCGAGGTGGTTTCAACCTCCTCACAAGAAGACCGCCAGGCTGTCCTTTGTCTTTATCTTATTAGTTTTTTATAGTCTTGTTGGATGTTTTATAGACCATCCAGTCCGACTGTTGTTTTGATTTCTTGATGGTCGAGTTCTCCGCACCACCAGGGTGTGGCATTCTCGGAGTCTTCCACCTTTCTCGCAGGGCAGGAGTCCTTGATGCTTTTATGGTCTATGTCTATGTAGGTATTCCTGTCCGTTAGTCTCGGGTTTCGAAGGTAACATGTTTTCTTACCGGTTGTATGTGGTAGTGTATATTTGATCCACCTATGATCTGACATTGAAACCGACGGTGATGCCAGTCGTGGATTTTGTTTGAGATACCGCTAGTCGCCAAAGCAACAAGCACATTCATTTAAATTTTCAATTTACAACAATAAAGATCTATAAAGTATGAAAAATAAATTGAATTTAATGAATGAAAGTACAACAATGCCTTCAATGAACCATATAAAGGTTCGAAGAAAAAATACACTAATTGTTTAATATAAAAACGCACTTGAAACATTGTACGGAATTTTAAGTATTCGAAACCAAGCATGGCTTTTGCTTCTAGTATTAGTGTAAAAAGTTGGCAATTGGTTTATTTTTTTTTTTAAACATTCCCAAAATTATTTTAGCATCCTGGAAATTGTATACAACGATACAATACATAATAGTATGAAATCCTTATTTATAGACAACAAACGCAAAAATTTATTAAAAGATTCAATGGTATGTACAGGGTCTTTCCAATAGGCAAATGATAAAATTGATTTATCAAAATGGATTTCTGTTCGGGCAACATGCCGCACACTTCGTCCATTTTACGGTCGCCATAATTGTACTATCAAGAGGACTATTCACAATGTAGTGGATACATTTGAGTCCACTGGTTCTCTAATGAATAAAGGAAACAATCCAGGCAGTCGATTTTGCCGAATCTTTCGTTGTGACTAGGGCCTGCACCCGTACAAAATTCAACTGATCCAGGAGCTGAAGGTTAAAGACCATAGATAACGACGTATGTTCGCTGATTGGGTCCTGGAGTAGTTGGAAACTGATTCTAATTTTCATAAAAATCATCTTCCCATTTCTGAATGAATGGGTACGTCAACAAACAAAATTGTCGAACTTGGGACGATACCAATACACATAAGATCCAAGAGCTTCCAATGCATCCCGAAAAAGTTGTGTTGCGACTTTTGCAACCTCCGGCTCTTATTTACATTTTAAGACCTCCAAACAAGCATCCCCGAAAATACGAACATCTGACACCTAGACCGCCGGTAATCAATACAAGGAGGCTGTGATTCGCACAAGCTTGTCACTTCCACTAATAATAATGAGGTTCCTTCTACAAACAAGAAAAGAAGATCAAGCGTTCTAGGAGAAAACACGTCACGTAAAAACAATAAACAAGTAAACAACTTCGCGACGTCATATTCATGTGTGAATCGGTTGTAAATATTTGTACATCTTAAATGCAATATACAATTTAAACGTATCCTTCAATTTAATCAACGGTCCTTCGATACATTAATACCCAGTAACACGTTGGTTGCTGTCAATTTTGAGCTGCAGGCGTCATCGGTTTGAGAACGAGGTTGGTTATCGATATAGATTCATAATTACTTCTTTTGGCCTATATTGAATGATACGGAAACCAAAGACATGTTTCGACAGTATGGCGCTTTTTGCCACACAGCTTATGCCACATTGGTCATTTTGTACGAGCGATTTGAAGGCATGGTTATCTCACGTGAAGGCGATGTCAACTGGCCACCAATATTGTGTGATTTGACCAGTTAGACTTTTTCTTCTGGGGTTTACTTAAGTTACAGGTCTATGTGAATAAGCCACAAACCACAGCGGCTCTCAAAACCAGCATAATCCATGCTATCGGTCAAATTCACCCTCATTTATGCGCCAGAGTTATGACAAATTGGACATTTCGGATGCGCGGCACTCAACGAAGCCGCAGCGGACATTTGCATGATGTTATATTCCACACATAATGGCATCTATAGGCCTTTCAAACGAATAAAACATTTCGAGATACACACTTGGTTTTATTTAAATTGAAAGATATGCAGTATTTAAGGAAATACCCTATAGTAAGAAGGACGTTCCAATAAAAGTTATTAAATATAATATTGATTTTTTATATAAATTTTATATAAAAATGGCTATACTATAAAATATCAAAATTGTAAGCCTATATACATTTTATTTCAATTTTCATAAAAATAATTTATTCAATTAGAAGCAACGAGGCTATTTACTCAATCGCTGCATATCGCAAAGCGACTCGAATACGTCTGTACTTCAGAGGCAGTAACCCGGCATCACAGCAGAGACTATTCACTGGTGTGGTTCTAAATGCTTAAGTAGCTTATTGGATGCCTGCATTTACGAACAGCAGAATATACTGCCCATCCGTAGTCAAGCCTGGACAGAACCAGAGCCTGATATAGCCGAAGTTTTGCTAAACCTCTCTGCTCGCACCCCAATTAATGTTAGAGGCACTTAATTGGATTAACGTGCAAGAAGGCACACCTAATATGGAGACGGAATGACAGAGTCCTGTCGAATATTAGTCCTAGAAATCAATAACTGTAGATACATTGAATTACAGAACCATTAATTTGTAGACTAGGCTCCCTGAGGCTTTCTCAGACGACCACATGTCTCTGAAAAACGAAAACCATACGAGCCAGCCTCTCGAACGATCTTATCAATGCTCCTCTGCAAATGTCCTCATATAGCCGGGATGGTATCTCCGGCCATGGAGATTGCGAGGTCGTCGACATACAGGCACGGATTCGTGGGAGTACATGGGGAAGTTGCAATATCATTTACCGCAATAGAGAAAATGGTTACACTAATTGTAGAGCCCTGCGATATACCGTTTTCTTGTACGTGGAGAGAGAAGACAGAGTAAATCCGGACTGGTAGGGTACTATTAAATCTCGAGATTCAAGACTCCATACCAGTCGGCTATTGACCATTTTCTCTAAGACTTTACTTAAGCAGCATGTTAATGAAACTGGGTGATAACTAGGATCATTTCCTAATTTTATAAGAGTCACAATTATAGTTTTCCTCCATATAGCCGGATGTTCACCTTTTTTCCCATATTTCTATATATGGAATGTTATCTGTGCCAGGAGAGGAGTTATTGCTGGAGGATAATGCCTCTTCAAATTCCTCTATTGTTAATGGACAGTTGTATTTATGATCCGAATCTATTGAAAAATCAATTGGTGCTTCCAGTTCGCGTTTCCTTTTGGAGAGTAATTGGAAGAGCTACTTGTACAGGAAAAGTGTTCCGCTAATGATTCAGCTACCTCGTAGGGGTAGTTGATGATGTTATTTCCATTATTTGGGCTTATGGCAAGCGAGAAAGCCTATTCGTTGATGTTCTGCCCTTTTCTCCATACGTCTTTTATTGGGATGTCCCTTGTTAATGTGTTTTTGTTTAAATATAATTGGATTATCTTGTGTAGGATTTCTTTTATAAACGTTAAAGGCTTGTTTTTTCTCTACGATAACTCGACTGACCTCACCGTTCCACAAAGGTACCGAGGAAGTTTTAGTCGAGCCAGAGATATGTGGTATAAACTTTTTTGCTGCTTGAGTTATGCTGAGATTGATACTATGTAGAGCGGAGCCAATATCTTCACATGTTTCCGAAAACGAGACATCGTTTTGAAAATTTTCCCACTCTGTACGGTCTAGGCGCCAACGTATATGCCTGCGTTTTGCTGCCCTCGGAATGCTAATATTTATAATGATAGGGAAGTGATCGCTACCGTATAAATCGTCGAAAGTTTGCCACTGTAGACATGTACCAGATGGGCGAAGATGTTGTTAAGTCAATCCATTTGATGGATTGAGGCAAGTGGGTTGTCCCGTTTTGAGAAGTATTCTTCCTGTCAAATCCAGAATATTTTCAATCTTTCTCTAGTATCGATTGAGGATGAGCCCCATAATGGATTATGACTATTTAGATAACCCAGCTTTATCTAGGATATACATACGTAACTGCTGTATTAAGTCAAGAATTTTCTTTAGCTGCCAGTTTTTGTCTGAGAGGTTGCATACTGTAACTGCCAGTGGAAATATTATTGAGCAAGCTATAGCTTGACGTTCTGTAAAAATTGTTCCTTCTCTCAAGAACATACCCACTCCTCATTTGGTGCAATATTGTGGTATAATATCTTTACGAAGAATGTTATACCCTCGGTGGGAAAATTCCTCTTCTGGGTGGAAATGGGTTTCTTGGAAATCTCATATTTATAATAATAATCTTCAATTCTCCGTAGTGCGATATGCAACCATTGCAGTTCCAATGGATTATTCGCTCGAACTTTTTAGATTAATGGTATAATTTAGACAACGATAATTAAAATAGTTAAAAGGACAAATTACAAAAAAAAAAGATACAAATATAACAAACAAAAGGAATATAAATAAATACCAATAAATAAAAAAATTGACATCATTTACAATGATATTTTCCGGTGGGACTGTAAGCAACTATTTCTATACGCTTTAGACTTTCCAGCCTTTTGTTTTCGCGATTTACCTTTGGGCCAACCTACCGGTCTTTATGCAAGTTGGCGTAGGATCAGTTTATCACACACTGACTCTGAGAGTCAATTTTATCTTTTTACAGTGTGTTCTTCCTTTCTCCGTTGGGATTTTGAACATTGCTCCAGAGCTTGTCGTTACAATCCCTGGTGCTTAGGAGGAACCTGTTGGGACTTGCGATCGAGAAATCTCCTGTGAATTATTTTTTAATACATGTTGCTGCAATACAAAAATCTAAAATCTCCCCAAATGTCTTTTTAATTATTTTACTTATAAGTTTTGTAATACGCGGTGTTCTGAGATAATATTTTCGGTATTAGTTCTTGTAGTTGCCTTAGAATATGATACATTTGCCGTTGATGTTTTCGGAATGGTTAGCCTTTTTTCGCTTCAAAGTACGTAATTCGCTTTTTAGGTATTAGTTCTTGCACCGATTTTTCAAATAACAAAGATGGACTATTTTTAAATCTGGACGAACGATTTCCTCCACAATTCACACCTGCAAAAGGTTCGATACACTCTATTCCCTCGTGAACAGGTTTTCTGCATGGGCAGGTTGGTGCGCTTTCCAACCTTACAGATGTTTGATCTAGTTTTAACATCTGAAACAGCTCAAAACAGTAGGTATGTATTCGCGTACATACGCGACATTGATGTCCGTCGTATTTTGTTTTTATTCTTTTTATTTTCCGCACGTTTTCTGTTTGAAGATGTTCTAATATTTCTTCATTGCTACAGTTGATTAGGAGGAGTAATCGTACCGTACTTTTTGAAAATCATGAGGGAGCTACCGAACAGCGATCGTTACAGAAACATGCTTTCTGATTGGCTTTTCGTAGTTGTGATGAAAATCACGACTTTTGATTTCAACAAGATGGTGCGACATTTAACACATCCCATGAAAGGATTATTATTATTATCTCTGTTCATGACTACCAGGAATGGCGGGCCAGATCATGGGATCTTACGTCTTGTGACTTTTTTTGTGGGGATTTGTGAAATTTAAAAGTGTACGTGAACACACCATAAACAATACACAAATTGAAGAATGAAATTCATAGGGTGGTCATATAGACAATATAATTTTTCATACATAAATAGGAGATGTTACTTTTTTCTTTTTTTCAACATATCTTTCGTCTTTCAAAAAATTAATTTACATATACAGGGTGACTGACGAAAAACCTTTGGTGCTGTATCTCGCTTATTTTTGATTCGATTTGAATAAATAAAACATCAAATTAAATGATTTTTAAAAGACTTTAATATGAACTGTACTGATATTTTTTCTTGCATCCAGTTTTTGACAAAAGACGATCAACTTTTTTTTTTCAAATTGCACTGTATATATATTTTGTACTGATCCGCAAGGATATTTTTTTCTGAATCTAAATTAGTAAACGATTTTATCCATTCATCGAACCAAAGTCGAGAAATTGAGGATTAAAAAAAAAATTAAAAATCAAATACCCATAGTAAACAATATACAGAGCCTATTCCAAATGTCAAAAGTGACAGTGTCAGTCATTGGTACAATACTGCAATGATTTTTAATAATTTCATAATAAAAATGTTGCAAGATTTCTAAAACTGAAAAACGATTTCTGTAGAAGCATAAAATTCTAGTACAGTGTTTGAAATATTGCAACATTTTAATTATGAAATTATTAAAAATCATTGTAGTATTGTACCAATGACTGACACTCTCACTTTTGACATTTGGAATAGGCTCTGTATATTGTTTACTATGGGTATTTGATTTTTAATTTTTTTTTAATCCTCAATTTCTCGACTTTGGTTTGATGAATGGATAAAATCGTTTACAAATTTAGATTCAGAAAAAAATCTCCTTGCGGATCAGTACAAAATATATATACAGTGCAATTTGAAAAAAAAAATTGATCGTCTTTTGTCAAAAACTGGATGCAAGAAAAAATATCAGTACAGTTCATATTAAAGTCTTTTAAAAATTATTTAATTTGATGTTTTATTTATTCAAATCGGATAAAAAATAAGTGAGATACAGCACCAAAGGTTTTTCGTCAGTCACCCTGTATATGCATATAATAAATATTGCAAAAATACTGATTTTGTTTGTTTTGCCTCCCCTTGCGGACGCGGTGTTCCATCTCGTGCTATCGGTTTAAATTACATTTTTAATAAATTTTGTGTTCTATAGAACTTTAATATTTGTTACTACTTTCCGAACACCCTTTATTAATTAGCTAATAATAAATAATAGTGGTTAAATCAACTTTATGCAATTTTAAATATTTAGAATAAATTCAAGAAGAGATTTAATCAATATTTTAAGAACTTTACACATAAAAATAAGTATGTCCTATTTGTTTATATTGCATTCATTATAATTATTTCCATACGATTTCAAAAAATCTGTATCCAATAGAAATGATAATAAAACAAAATATTATGTGCAAAATGTCATAATTGTTAGGAGAAATAGGGGAAAGGTTAAATACCACAAAGAACGTCACGATATTTAGACAAATAACCATTTCGTATTCGTGGATATAATCTATCCCGAAGTTTAAGAATTGTTGCACAAATTATTTATTTATTTTAAAATATCTTTATTAATGGTTCCAATTTTTCAATCTGTTATCCCTAATCGCTGTTGGTATCTAATGCGCAGTTAATGGTGAATGCACCGGGCACATTATAATTTGTTTCAATTTATGACTTCTTTTTAACTTAAAACTTTTTGCGTGAAGTAAATACTTTATATAAGTCAAATTATGAGTTCCCACAGATGCGTTTTTTAAAAAGATTTTTATTTCCCAAATAAAAGCAACGAATGATATGTTGTGGTCGCAAGTAATAATTATTAGCTAACTGGTACAGTGACAATTAACTGAATTAATAACACTTCATGAATAACAGAAATAGTACTATTTGTATTAAACTCAAACTACGAGCTACAAACCGTATGATACAATAATAATTTAATGTGTGACCGCCAGGATAGATTAGATTTTAATAAAAATTTCTTCAGTTAGTTCAAATTAACTTTGCAGCATTTTTGTATTAAAATATGAATATAACGTAAACAAATGATGAAAATTAACATATAGTTAAAGATTTCCTTCCTTTTTATCGATATGAATGCTTCATTTTATCGTCACAATATTTTCAATTACAATTTAAAATCCCATAAATAATTTATTAATTATAATATCCACAAGTATAATAACATTATAATTCTTGAATTTTGGAGGCGTTTACTTCGTGGTACATTTTCGATTATTAAATAAAGAAAACACTTAACTTTTTTATACCACTTATATTTTTATTTCTCGTGACTAGTTTCAATTACAAGGTAATCATTATCAAACTGTTTGATAATGATTATCTTGTAATTGAAACTAGTCACGAGAAATAAAAATATAAGTGGTATAAAAAAGTTAAGTGTTTTCTTTATTTAATAACATTATAAGATTACATAAATCTATATAGTATTGTTAAGAAGTGGTTCCGTTTTGTTGTTTTGTGGTATTCAATCAATCTAATAAGCCTCTTTAGTCAAGTACTTATTCTCCAGAACAACCGCTGATGAAACTATTTGTTTGGATCCGCTTACAATAGGAGGGGTGGTTTTTTTCATTAATCTTAAACGAATTTTGTATTCATTTACGAGTATAAAACGATTCGTTCTAATTAATAAAATATCTTTCTAATGTTATTAACATCTAAAATTTATCATATATATATATATTGCGAAAACACGACTCAAGTTTCGACATCTGAAGTATTTTTATTTAGTGTTTATATTATAAATTATTCCGTAGTATCTGTTATTAACATAATTATATTTATTTTCTTTAATAGAGTGGTGTCGAAATGATTTATTTATAAATATTAAATAATTATATTTTATTTACAATAACGTGAAGTTATTATAAAGTAATCAACGAATGTATGTATTAAAAATTGATAAAATTATTGAACAAAAAGGAAGTGAAAGTGCAAAAAATACAATGGTAGCCACGTTGTGTCCGCACAACAATCAGCAAAATACGACAGGCGAAATATAACGTCCCTTCGCAGTCGGACGTGCCTTTCATCTCTGTGCGAATTATTTCTTGCAACCCTTGGAATTAATAGGAAACACCAGCGCCCATCCCTTCCTACCCACAAAAGATACATCACAGTCAGAGGCTCCGCCATGCTGAGTTTCCACAAATGCAAATTTCCAGTTCAGTATAGAGCTGGCCCAGTCAAAACCCCTTCCACATAAATCAATCCACAAAGTGCGCAATAACACACACATAGACACACACACACACACACACACACACACACACACACACACACACACACACACACACACATACACACACCGTCAATGCATGTTGAACATGTCGACGAAACGACCGACAACACTAATTACAACTGATTTTGATTGATTTATATATTAGTTTATGTGCACTTATTAGTGCTGAATTGGCAAAATAAATAAATCAATATAGTTTTTTTTTAAATATTAACGATTTTAAAAATCAAAAAGAGGAATAAAATATGTGTAAGTATTTAATATATTCACTGAAAGGAAAACGTCATATTGACCATATATAAGGTAAAATGGCTTATCTATTATGTAACGCTTGAGAATTTTTATATTAAATACATCCAAATAAATGAAGTGATAATTTTGGGGATTGTTGGCACATATGACATGCACATTGAATCAAATTTTTATTTATAATAATAAATAGCATCTTTAGACAACACATTTAAACATAAGTTCGCATAGCTATAGTATATAACAAATTCGTTCCTACTTGCAATATAGAGAGTAACTTTTGTATATGTAAACATTTTTGTTTGTAGGTCTTCAAAAATGTTACTATTCTTAAGATATACTCAATGATATTAGACGCGTTACACCAAGAAGGAATGATTTTTTGGAATTCATTTTTTGGCACCAGAGTCACTATATTTAATAAATACATTGATAACAATCTCAGCCTTTATATTTACTGTGCCAAAAAAAAATTTCACTTTACCTTTTTTAATAAAACTATTAATAAGAGCTGTTTAGTACAGATGTCAGTTTTTATGTTTCCGTTGACTGTGTTAAGCTTAGACAAAATGCTTGGAGTGATGTCCACAATATCACCATTTGAGTGATTTTGACTGGGCTCAAATTGTTGCTCTTCGAGATGTCGGTATGTCCTATCGCGAAATTGCCCACCGTATTAATTCCACTGCAACTACTGTACTGCGTGTGTGTCACGTATGAACAGTAAAAGTTATAGGAGCAATAGCAAGACCAATTGGCCAACCAAGGCGTACTACAGAACGTCAAGATCGGCGCTTAAGATTGATAGCCCTGCGAGACCGATTCGCTACTACGAGTCAAATCGGTGATCAATGGTCAATGATGATCAATTGTTTGGAGAAGAAAGTAGGAACGTTAGTATGCAAACCCTATATCGCCGCATTCAATATTTTGGCCTTCTTTCATTCCGTCCAAGATTAGTGCTTCCTTTGACAGCGACTGACTTTGACTGTCACCAAAGGTTGGACTGGTGCAGAGAACGGTAGCTTTGGGAGGCAGAATGGCATGATGTATTCAGCGATGAATCACGATATTGCCTAGCCACGCATGATGACCCTAGAAGTGTAAGTTACCGTGGAGAACGACCTGATCTTAGGTTTGTTATTAAGAGGCATGTACATAGGACTGCTGGAGTCATGGTTTGGGGCGCTATTGCTTATAGTAGTCGATCACCTCTTTTATACATTTGAGGAAGTATGTCAGCTGCATGTCTCCATATTGAACTATGAACTTTCTTCATGAAGCTGATGTTAATGTTTTGGCGTGGCCGCCCCGTTCCCCGGATTTAAATCCCATTGAACATGTATCGGATAAGATTATTATCTTTGCACAGACCTCCACAGACTCTAGCACAGTTGATCCATAAAATTCAAGTTGCTTGGAAGCAGATGCCACAAGAGCACATCGACCATCTCATTTTGTCGATGCACAAACGTCTACAGGAGTGTATACACCTTAGGGGTCGCCTAATACATTATTAATTTTTAAAAATTGTTTGTTAATAAAGTTTCTTGAAAATGTGATCATTTCATTCTTAATGTAAGGCTACCTTGTTGTCAATAAATGTACTCTTCTTCTTTCCTGGGCTGTTATAGTTAATTAATCATCATTTTCTTGGTACAAGTACCCGAAAGTATATTTGATAATTTGCTATAATTGCTCAAATTTATTCTTAAATTGAACATTGCTAGATAATTCTATATTCAGTGTGTTTGCCTTATCTCGAAATACATTATCTCTCCTGTCGAAGAATCTATTTACCTCCTGCTGCTCTGTAGCTTATATATCCTGTTGGCTTGATTATTATAGAAGCTTGAATAATTTCATTTTTTGCCTTTAATAACAACAAACATGTGTTGCAATGAAGCAATTAATTATGTGGTTACACGAGCAATGTTCGTTGCAAATTGTTAGAACTGACACCTAGGTTTGGCTGCATAAAGCTTCATACACTGCCCGTTTTGATTTCTTTTTGTGAACTACCCTTATCTCAACCATTGAATTGGATGAAGCTTATACAAACTTTTAGCCTTGCAACATCTACACTTGTAGAATTATTCAAAGAATCATTTTGTAAGGATAAATTTCTGCTGTTGTCAGCATGTGTGAGGAGAAGAAGCTTTAATCAATCAAACAAGTAGAAATGGAGATGATGAGGTGCCGAAATAAGAAAGAACTATGGACCATATTGAAGCGAGGAGACGAATCGAGAAAGCAGGAGATATCATTAGCAGAGGGGGTGGGACTGTGAGAGAGGCTGTGTGGGGAGCCGGTAGGAGCAGGGGAGTATCAACACATAGATCAAGTGGAGTTGTTTATGAAGGGTCAGGTAGAAAGGGCCTTTGTGGAAATTAAAAGAGGCGAGTCGGAATTTCCGGAGTCGTGGCGAGTAGGGATAATGTGCCCGGTACACAAATGTGTAAGCAAAACAGAGATTGGAAACTATAGAGTAATAACAATCATGTATACTGGGTACAAGGTAGCCAAGATGGTAGTGAAGAAACGGCTAGAAGAAGAGGTGGAGGAGAAGGGGGAAACGCAAGGCGGATTTAGGAAGGGTTAAAATCTTTATGCCTGCAAAGGTGGTTGAGAGGATGTTAGAGGAAAAAAGAAGAGTGTGTATGCGGTATTTGTTGACTTGAAAGCAGTGTATGACTCTGTGCCAAGAGAAAAGAGTGTCTGAAGAGGAGAGATGTGAGTAGTGTAACAGTGGAATGGGTGAGAAGGGTGTATGAAGAGACATGAAGGAGAGCGAAAGTGGAGGAAAATCTGTCAGACAAGGTTAGGATGTGGAAGAGGATAAGACAAGGATGCCCGCTCAGCCATTTGTTATTTAATATATTGCTTGAGGAGGTACTGAGAAAAAGGCAGGTGGGTGGAGTAGTGAAGGGGAGAATGAAAGTATGGATGTTGGTATATGAATAAAAGGGGTCTGTGTATGAATGTGAAGAAAACAAAATGGATGAAGTTTAGAAATAGAGGAAGAGAAGGGAAAATGGAAGAGTTGAAATTAATGGGAGAATCAAATAGATGTAGTATGCATGACAGGACAATGGAAATAGTGACTAGGTATGAGATGAATGTGAGTGGAATAATGAAAGATTAGTGAAAGAGGTATGGAAAATGTGTGTGGGGATAGGAGAGTGTAAATGGGGATTGGAAAGAAGAACGATGTATGAAAAAGCGGGGGTAGCAGAAATGGTAGTGAATGAATGGGTAGAACCGGGAGAAAATATGTAAATAAGAGAAAAATGGCAGAAGTGCCAGAGTATTTATTAAAGACAGAGTGGGCGAAGTGCAAGAAAGTTACTCTGACAAAGGCTAGATGTGGATCGGAGGAGAGAGGAAGGAAGGTATAGATGGAGAAACGGTATGGTAGGTGTGTTGTACGAGTGTGGAAGGAAGAGTGGACAGGGTGAATAAAAAGTTTAGGTGAATGGAATAGAGAGGATGGGGCAGGCGTAGAGGTTGTGATAAGAGTTGGCGGGAAAAAGAAATAAGAAGAAATGGCGAGTGAAACAGGGAGGCTGAGAAGGTCGGGAGAAATAAAGGAAAAAGGAAAAGAAAAAAAATGTAAATATAATTGTATATCACTTAATATAATAATAATAGTAAACTATTGATGATTTTCAACTTTTTATTTTACTCACTACAATTGTTTCGCTACACTGTAGCTTCTTCAGGTGAAGAAATATAATATTATATTTCTAGTGGCAAATAACATCATACCATGTCTTTTCAGTAACAAATCCTGATTAGTACCACCTTCGGGATAGATGCCATCTACTTTGTATGATAAATACACCCGTATTCGAATTTGCTGACGACCTATGCAAAATATAAAGATGTTATTAGGTCAATGTCACTGAAGGGCGCACAAGTACGCATAATAAACCCTAACATTCTAGATGCAGACATTGCGGTGTTGCTAATATGACTAGTAAAATTTAAGTCATTGGTGAATAAAATGCCTAGATCCTTAATCTCGGTACAGGTTGTGAGTTGCAAGTCATTAATTGCGTATATCGTCGGGAGAACATTGGATTTCCGGGAAAGTGACCTGGAACAGCACTTGTGTGCATTAAGGATCAGTTTATGTGATTCACACCAGGATAGATAGATAGATGTTATATGTGTGGCACCAGCGCCTAGTCCATCGCGAGGTTTTCAGATCTATTGTGGATCCCTGTTTATCTCAGATGACCAGCTCTAGCTTTGCCTCTTTGATTAGTCCTATTAGCCTTGCCAGAGGGGCTTGGGTATAGGTCTGCGCGCTTGGGTTTGTAGTGCCCAGCTTTTGATATCTAATCCTTACTAGACCATCGCAGTGACACCAGGATATAAATATGTTAATATTATTCTGTAGAGACATAACATCATTTGGTGAGGAAATTTTACTGAAGAGCGGCCCAGATTCGAACCCTGTGGGACACCAGAATCCATTAAGAATTTGTAGGAATGGTAACCATTATAGGCGGCATATGCTAAACGATTAGATAAGTAAGATTTCATTATTTGTAGTAGACTCTGCGCGGCCCCAAGGTCAGCAAGTTTCATTAGGATTATCTCATGGTCCAGGGTATAAAAGGCTCGCGAAAAATCCGTATATACTACATCCACTTGGCCTTTCTTATCTATCACTTCAGACACATACTGAGTAAATGAAGCCAGATTAGTTGTTGTCGATCTACCAGGCATGAATCCATGTTGGTTGAAGGATATGAATGAGGATACATTCTTAAGAATTGTAGAGTGGATTATCTATTTTGGATAAATTACTTAACAACGCAATCGGACGATAATTTTCTAGACGATGTTTCTCGCCCCGTTTAAATACAGGACTAATCTTTGCCAATTTCCACCTTGTGGGAAATGTACAAGTGCTGATAGGGAGATTTATAATAATCTGAATTGATTTCGGAAATTTGATTAAGGGTAAACGATGGACAATTGCTATAGGTCCCAGATAGAGTGGTATCGCCAGCAGGTCTAAAATTTTTAGAAAATAATGAGGCAAAACCATCAACTATATCTTTTGGAGTAGAGTACTCTTGACTTTCATGAGTTAATCTGCTCGGTATTCTTGTGGTACCCTGTTTCATGTGAGCATAATTCCATAATCCAACAGGATTTAATTTCATATTATTTTCAACCGCTCTTAGATATATTTTATATGCTTCCTTTATTTGCTGTTTTGTGAGTGACCTCAGTCTTTTAAATTCATCATTATAAACTGGATTTTTAATTAATCGCCACTTTCGTCTATAGTATGCTTTAGCTTGCACGTTCCTTTTTATTTCAGGAGTAAACCATGGGGGAAATGTCGACCGAGGGGTTCGGCATAAGGGTACCGACTTATCAAATATCTTGTACAGATTCATGTAGAACATATCGAAAGCCACGTTCACATCGGTACAGTTTTTTAAATATGTCCAGTCAGTATCACTCAGATCCTTGTATAAGTTAACAAAGTTAGCCCTTTTAAAGTTATATCGTTTATTAGTATTAGAGGGGAATCTAGTATGATCTGATGTTACGCCGAGTTCCAATGTGATGGATAATATAGCGGGCTGATTAATTATTAACAATTCCAGGGAATTAAAGAACAATTCCAGGTCATCTAGCATTGTATCTGGGGGGATGTAGATTGTACATATATTAAAAACCGTGCCTTTGAGAACGCATTTACATAATACAACATCAATCAGTGGAACATTATTAGTTAGCGAAGTCGTATCTAATACTTTATATTGAATACTATTATCAATCGCAATCAATACACCTCCACCTTTGGATCGCCCCACAAAATTGAATTTCCTGTCACTACGAATGATATTATAATTAGGAGGGAAGAGTTCAGAGTTTTGAATCGAGTTAGTCACCCTGGTTTCCGATAAACAAATAACTTCCGAGGACAAGCTGCAGCAATTGACATAAAATTCACGCGTTTTGGAACATAATTTGATAGAAAATATTCAATAAAATGGGGGATCGGCTGGGCTTAATTGGTTTAAATTTCCAATGACGGTGGGGATTCCATTAATATATTTTATACGCAAATTATTTTCACCATTCCTCAAACGGTTATTCAATTCTTCTTTTGCCTCTCGGTACAAATCCCTTTGGATGAGTGTATGATCTCTCGAGAAATGAACGCCTTTCCATTTATTTAGTTGTTTTAATTTAGCCATGTTACTCATAACTAGAGACATAGTTTCCTGGGAGGGAACTTGAAATTTTATCGGGCGAGATTGTAATTTGGACGAATCGTATACATACATACATACATACATATACATTGAGTGTAGTTCAACAAGAATTCATTAAATGAAAAGGCTTTTTTCTCTGTTACTGTTACGCTTTAGTGTTTGAATAGCCTTTATTACCTTCTAGTCATTAAGTTATATGATCTTATCTTCACAATAACCTGGCGAAAATAACACCTACATATAAGTTTGTACTAGATAAGGTAATGTTTTTCTGTCGAAATGACTCAATTGATAGCCAGGTGATTTTAGAGTCCATCTCATTTTCCGATCTGATGGAATTAATAACTTATGCATTCAATCTATATTAAAAGCTAATTTGTTTAAGTATTTTAAGGATATTGCCATTTAGACCATCTCGCCTTGATATTTTATTCATTATCATGATTTTATAGTTCTGTTTATAGTTAATGTTAATACAGCATTGAAAAATAAGGCAGTGGTTTGTCAACTAGGTTTCACAAAATAAAGAACTGGATGCTGATTTTCCCAAGAAAATCATATGGAGCGAGGAGCCCAATTTTCATATGAATGGATATATGAATCGCCAAAATTATCGCATCTTGGGCAGTGTAAATCCACATGTTATTTAAGAAAACAAAATGCATATAGAAAAATGCACTATTTGGTGTGCACTGTGTGCTGAAGGAATCATTGGTCCGTACTTTCTTAAGGACGAATCGGACAGCGCTGTTATAGCGATATCGGGAGAAGCTAAACAACTGTTTCTTCCATAAAACCAATGATTCGAACTTAAAAATGATGTGTGGTTTCAGCAAGATGGAGTCCCATGTCACACAGCACATGAAATTTTACATCAAACCATTTCTTAGACATGTTATCTCTCAAAGGGGCGACACCAATTGGCTAGCGAGGTCTTGCGATCTAACCCTACTAGACTTTTCCTTTGGGGCCATTTGAAAGGAACAACAGATCTGGTTACAGAACTAAAAGAGAACATCAAATGTGCAATTGATAAAATAAAACAGCATTTATTGGAATTTGTTACGGAAAACTTTGCTAAAAGATTGGTATCATGTCAGCATAATCGTAGAAAGCATTTGGACACTATCAAATTTCATACATATTTGCCAAGTATATACTTTACAATAGTAATAATAAAATCGATTTTTTCATAAATCTTGTGTTTTATTCAAAGAATAAACCCTAAAGTCCAATTTTAATCACTCTTTATTACATATGTGTTCCACTAATTTGAATTTAAAACCCTTTATTCGTACTATTTTTAATTTAATTTCCGAGAAACAAGTTAAAACCATAATGTTGATTGATGAGTTATGTGAAGATGATGCAATATAAAATAATATAAATGTAATATTAATAAGTGATTACAAGTTATTTTATAAAAGTTTAAACCATATTGTTTGTCATGTTTTTAATTTAAACATAAGCTCTTTAAAATTACATTAAACATTTTCGTTATAGTCACTATTTTTTTTAACATATTACAGTTATAATACAATGTGACTTTCTTTGTTTTAGGCAATACGGGTGGTTCCATAACGGCCCATTCGCCGGACTATGGTTTCGCCTCGTCGCCCCCAGGAGTCCGCGAGGCTGCGAACAGTCTTGCCCACGCCATACAGAATTGCCCCGCCCCACCTCTGCCCGAACAGAATGTCATCAGGATACTCACGCAGTGGTTACAGGTTAGTAATTGGAACTTAAACTCGATTATGTAGATATTACAATTTGAACTTGTAATGGATATCCACACCATTACAAGTTCAGATTGAAATCCCAGACTCTAACATGATAAACGTCGTCTACAAGCATACAATCCATTAGATAGTATGTAGTTAACTATTATATTATATACTACTCTTACTTCAAATAAGTAAACTAATAATAATGTACACAAATATAATTAAGAGTAATAAATAGCAGATTGTTTTATTTATAGTAGTACATATTCGTTTTGTGCGGGTCTGGCATATTCAGTACAGCCGATGTTTTATTTTTAATTTTGATAATTATGAATTATTTATTTATATGTATATTAACAATAAATTAGGTTATTAAAAACCCTTCTTAAGCAGTTCGTGTTTATTCATAAGTGACTCTGGTTGTAGCCGCTAAAGAAATAATATCTTTGATGAAATCGCCTTATATTTGATTTTAAGAAAATATTCATTGTAAACAATACTATTAATATTGGTATACATATGTATACCTGATAATTCTATTAAATATATGAATTTGTTTATTTGCTTCGTTTTCGTAGTAAAATTAATATTGTATCCCTTAAGTTATTCATTTGAATTTATGTTAATTAAATTCTCGTAATAATTGCTATTGTTCAGAAACGAATCAATCCTTATTATTTTCTTCATAATTATAATTATGTTTGCAAAAATTATTTAAATGTTTATTGCTATATAATCTATATATATACTTTTATATGTCTCCTTTCTATTGATTTTTGTTTTGTTTAGTTCTGCTAAATATAATTTACCAACATAAAATACGGGGTTATGACAGTTCAATAATTCACAACACTACTGAGTGTTTGATGAATGTTTTGCACATGGAACCCATTAATTTCCAGTTCTTTTTGTTCTGAATAAACCAGCTTAAATTTCATACATATATAATACGCTTTTATAATTTATTGTTTAACGTATTTTATGTTAAATTCAATTAATAAAATGTTTCCTTTTAATTAATATAAGACAATTGAAATTGACTTCATTTGTCTTTTTTCTAATTATAGGACAAAATATAAATTAAAAAGTATTATTAGTTATTTAAGGTACAAGTGTAAAAAGTGATGCTTTATTGCACGAACTGGCGTTTAAAAATACGAGCGAGGAACGAGCGAGTTTTTTTAAAGCCAGGAGTCGATCGTAAGGAATTTCAAAGAATATATTCTTATGAGTAATATTTTATTGTCATTTCAATAATTCAATTAATGAAAACATATTTTACCCGCAGTGCACTAATGAAAGCGTTACTTAGCAACCAGTAAACAAGTTGCACAAATGTCGGCCGCCATTATTATTTATGGTAAAAATGTTCGCTTTATTGTAATCGCTTCGACTGGCATTAAATGAAATCTTCAGAGTTCTTAAATCTGCCATTTGGTTTGTATTATATATTTTATTTATAGTTTATTAGCTACTTGTATCAGTTAATAAAAAATTAAGTTTTTCGTCGAAATATATTCATCTGTCAAATTTGACATTTCTGTGCAATAAAAACAGTTTGACATTACCGTGCAATAAAAACGTAAAAAAGCTCTAGTGCTTTAAAAAGCCACTTTTACAATGAAAAATGATGCAAAGAGCGTCTACTTTCTGTACGATCGTAGATAAAATAAATTAATAGTTAATTTAGCTTATAATAACCAGTTTAGTAATTACCACTATTTTTACAGTACAACATTTGCACACGTAACAGTTATATGCAGTTATTTAATTGGCAGTCTTTCTATTGTGTTTTAAGCTAATTATAAGGTCCCTTGTGTAAATTTTACATGTTCTTATTTGTAATAAAAATAAATGGGCAGAAATGGTGAATTCGCCGGGCACAAATATTAAATATGCCGTCAGAGCAATTTGTTATCTTGGAATTATCAGCTAGAAATGTGCATCCAGTAGCGAAATGTAGGGGATGTGCTGCATTAATATTAATCCTGAGTAAGGGGTGCTTCACTTATTTCATACAACGTTTAATCCGATACTGTGCACCAAGCAGCATCGGTTATATCGCTGATGAGTTGCGTCAACGTGCATTGCACAGATAATCTGCTTAAGGTTTATGTATTCAAAATATATTGTATAGTATCTATTTACATTTGCATATAATTCGGCATTAATGTAATAATCAATTTTTAACATTGAATTTATTATTAAATTAAATTAAATGCGAAGTGTTTAATATATTATGCTAATTATTTCAGTCATATAATTGTTTGGATAATGTTGGATGTGAAACCTGAACACCTATAATTTATATAAAAACAAATTACTCTGTAATGTAACAATATAATAATTTTAAAGTTTAGTTTAGTTTATTAAATTTACAAGTCTAACTAAAAAATGATACAAAATAAAATACATCGCAATAACTTTAAAATTTAAATCGCAAGACCTGAAGGCGGAGTTCACATTGCAGTGTTCTTCCGCTCAACCCATGTGATCAGGCTTAAATTTAACTTAAGTTTCAACAAGAAATAATTAAATTCATGGTTAAATTTGATATTAACATTTTATAATTCTGCCTGTTTTGTCAATGTTGGCATATATACCTTGAGATATATTACTTAAAGCATATTTTATCGACTTATTTCTGGCTATTCTAAAATGTTTCATTAATGTATACACAATGTATCTATCGATTAGGTCTGATAGTAGAATGGACAGACATGAATGGCACCAACTAATACCATTAAGCTGCAGTAATTTAGCTATTAATTGCATTATACATCAAATTATTTATATTCACATTAAATCAATATATGCGTATCCATGCAAATAATGCCCATTATTGTGAATTCAGTCCAAAAAGAAGTATCAAATAAGCTGGTAATGCGAATCGAACAAAAAAAAGTTTCAGTCCTCTCAACGTTCCTTTATCTACAAACAGGCTATCATTTCAAACAAATCTAATTTAAATCGAACACACAAACACTTTGTTGCTCGCAGATTTATGTCGCCCGTTTCCACCACCGTCCCACACTCCGAGCGCAAATTTCGACAATGAGTTTGCGGTTTTCCAACCCCCTCCATATATTCCGTCCTTATCGCCGGCGGCGCAGCCTCAGCCATCATCATCCACGTGCAGTCTGTAATAAGGTAATCGATACTGAAACGAAATCCTCAGGTGAAACCTCTTTATGGCTATTAGGCACACACAAACGACTTTCCGCCGTCTAGCAGACTCCTCACCTAACCGCAGTTTAGCCCTCCCCAGAGGGAATACCTTTCCAACCGATAACCGATCTTTATTAAGGGTATTTGCAACGTGATTTGGAGATAATGTACAAGTGAATTAAAAAATACTTTTTCTAAATAGATTTATATGACATTTGTTTGATTTTTATAATTATACGTATTTTTTAAATAAAATTTACGGTTTGATTGATAAAGTCTTCCCAAAAGTTGAGAATCTTGTTAAATTTGGGATGTGCATATACTATATTCTTTGCTGAGTGTACTTTATGTTGCTTGTTATGCCAAGGTAATTTAATAAATAATTACTATCAGTAAACCTATTGACTATTGACACTCAATCAAATTCGATTTTTAATATTTGATAAAGTATTTTTATTCTAATTTGTGTTGTGTTCCTTTAATTTACTAATTCTTTCATAACTTTGTAAATATCACGAATTGTTGTTTATCTCTAAAAATGTTTCTTTCTCTAACAAAAGAATATAATTCTGTATTGTTTATAAATTAATTTTCAATTACAACAAACTCGTTCAAGAATGAGATTTGCTTTTTATATTTTGGGCATATAGAACAAAACAAAGAAATCAAGCATTGTACTTGCGTTTATTATTTTTGAATCAACTTTCGAAGAACTTTTTCCATTCCGATTCAGGTACATTTTTTTGATCGCACCAACCGCTCTTTTGGGCGTCGAAAAACGTTGACCTCGTAATTCATGTTTGATTTTCGGGAATAAAAAGAAGTTATTGGTCAAGGCACCTAAGCGTATATCAATGATACGTCGCCTGTTACGATATCATAGACGTGAAGCATTGCAATTATATTTCTTAAGCATTTCTTTGCACCAATCATCACGAGCCTATTTTTAGCGATTGTTTAAATATGTAGTATTCAATCCAATTTTTTTTTGAGAGCGTAATGTTCAATAAAATATGGATTCTATGTTGGTCCAACCAATGCCCAAGCATGCTTAAATCTCATGATAATCTTTTAATATCAGTTCACAATTTAATCCCATTTCTTGATCGGCAATAATTTTGAATTTCACTATAAACAACACAAATGGCGCATAAAAATAAAACGTCCTGAGAAATTTTACTGACTTTACTTTACGTTAGGAACGTCGGTTGTTAGATGGACATTCCCGAAATATAAAAGGTAACTATCATAGGTCAAAAAGTAATATATAATAATTAATGAGCCGTTTATTTTGAAAGTGGCCCAAGTCCATTATTATCTTTTTTCAAGTTAACTGTGGCGATATTTATAATTTATGCTGAACTGTCAAAAAATAAATCGGCATTGATATATTTTATACATTTCAAAATTACACGTACATTTTCATAATAATATAAATACTGAAAATCATAATTTTTTTATTGATAATGTAGATAAAGATTTTGGGCCGCGCCAAAAATCTTGAAAGCAGTGATGAAGGTAATTTAAATTACATTATAATATTCAATTAAATTTTAAAGAATAATATATAATTAAAGAAATTATTAAACCCATGAGAAAAGATAAAATAACAAGATTCATTGATTCTGTAAGTGAAGAAGAATTAAAATCATACAACAAATATAGAAAAAGAAAGAGAACTTTAGAACTTCATTCTTCAACAAAGGAAGAGGAACTAATTGAGAATGAGAAATTACAAAGCAATAGCTTCAGAGAAGGATTCAGAGAAAACAGAAGTGATACTTATATTCAGGATCTTCGTAAAATTATGATTGATTCGTGATACTAGCAAAGTGTTATTATTTCTTAAACCAATTTTTTTTTTCGTTTTTATTTCGTTCGTAAAATTAAACGAAATTCGAGGAAAAGTAACGATACACAAACGGGAAAAATTATTCCTGCCAAAGTTTTTCAAAATAAAGAATGCCAATGTTGAAGACTGCTTAAAAAAAATAAATGCAACAGCAGGAAAATGTATTTTTGAAATGCTTTGGAACTTAGGAGACTTTAATAAGCAAAATATATTGCTATAAGTTAAAGCATCAGAAAACCACGAAGAAGAGAATAAACTTATGGAAGAACATGATATTCATTTAAAACTAGCAGAATTAGCTAGATATGCGTTAAAACAAGATCAAGAACTAGTATCAAGTAATCCATCTCATTAGTTTGGCTTTTCTTTCGATTTGCAGAAAGCATTACTATTTTAGTAGCTTATTATAAATGCAACATGAATATTTTAAATTTAGGCATACACAATTTCTACAACGATAATGTATACATGTACGCTTGTGATGAAACAAAAGCTTCTAGAGGTTCCCAAGAAGTGGCTTCATGCCTCTTGAAACACCTTAATCCTCTAAAAAGTGAAAAACATATCATTGTATATAGTGACATGTGTGGAGGACAAAATAGAAACATCAAAATATCTTTAATGTGGTTAAAAATTGTTCAATCGATGGAAAATTATGTGGAAATCATAGACCAAAATTTTTTATATTAGGACATTCATTTTTACCTAATGATAGAGATTTTAGCGTTATAGAAATCTCGTTAAAAGGAAATCATTTACTTTGTGTGCCACAAGATTATTATAATATAATTTAAAAAAAATGTAGAAGGTAATACTTTCATACTAAATGAAATGAAACAAGAGGATTTTATATCAACAAGACTCTTAGAAGAAGCAGTTTACAAAAGATCCAAAAATATCAACGGGGAAAAAATAAACTGGCTGCAAATATGCTGGATGCAATTTTTAAGAAATGAACCATATAAAATTTTATATAAAACAACCATGGATAAGAATGCAGAGTTTAAAATTCTTGATTTATTGCCACTTTAGGGTAGACCTAAAAAATTTGGAAATATTGTATTGCCATCATTATACAAAAGTATAAGAAGCAATACATAGCTAAATACCTACCTATATATACCTCCAGAACACCATAACTACTTAAAAATCTCTTCCGCATACTGAGAATGTTAACGAATAACTTCTTATTATTTTTTTTTTTTTTCTAAAAATATAAAGTAAATAAAATGTTTTTCTTTTTTAATTTTTTAAGCTATATGTAACTTAAGCTCTTTCACATTTTATAACGTAACAAATTTTTATTTTGAAAGTGACTTAAGTACTTTCAAGGTAAGCACACTTAATGATAGCGATTTTTAATAGGAATTATAAAATTAACTCCCTTAAATATGATTTAGCATTGCAAGTCAACCATATACCTTACGTATATTTTTAATTTTGTAAAAACGCAAAACCTTAAATATTTCAAATTAAAGATAAATGGACTCAAAATGAACGGCTCATATAAACCTTAGTTAGAGTATTGATAGAATTTATTTTGTTCTGCATTAATAATAATAATAATCTTTATTTGGACAAAACATTATACAAAATAACAATAACAATAAATATGAAAACAAATAAATGGTGTTAGTCCGTCTGGGCTATAGACCTGCGGTCTTTCAGCCCTTGTTCTGCATTATTATATTAAAAAACCATTCAAGCTCCTTAAATGAGTTGTATATATTATGAAATCCATTGGTTTAACCTCTCAAATTTAGGCAACATAAATTTAATGTTGAACTAAGTGATAGATGATTTCCTATTTAATATTATACGCACGTCATATAGTTCTAAGAAAATACAAATATATCATAATTATGTGATTGTAAACGCAGCATCTAACTTTTTTATGTTTGATAATCCCTATAAAATGCACAAACAACTTTTAAAGAAAATAATTTAATGTCAATGTCGCACAACTACCTGCAAGAGTAAATCAAATGGAGAAGATACACAATGTACAATATATTGCTAAGTAAACATAGTAGATAATGTGACTCAATGGGATTTTGATTTATACTCATGCGTCATTAAAGATATCAAGTTTATCAAATCAGATTATGCGTATTCTTAGTATTTTAAAAGTTTGCACCTCATTAGATTGAATACAACAAACTGTAAAGAAATTTCTTCAGGCGCTTGTTGCAGTTAAGTTTAAAGCATTGAGTTAAAATAATAAATATAACTACTTTTAGTAAAAACCATAAAATGTCCATTAACACTTATCATATAAAATCAACGCCGCCTGACTAGGGTAGAAGGAGTCCTTTTGGACTCCTTTAAACCAAGTCAAGGTTGAAGTGGCCCGATATTGATACTCTAGCACATCTCCATTCAAGATTAGTACGCATGGTGACGAGACACACTTTACGAAATTGGGTACAAATATGCATCTATAGGTGTTAACCTCTAATATAAATCTACAAAAAACGTCTTATAACAGGGAAAAACTTTCAAAGGCCTAAGTTCACAATGCAAATAGTGAACTCATTATCTTACGATCCAAAGTATCAGTATTATAAATTACTTTTACCTGCCGCAAATGTTTCTCGACATAGCCATGACTATATGACATTGACAGAAATCGTGTGTCTCGCTGACTCGGCCCTACAGTTAAGTGTAATCGAGAATTATTAATTAAAAAATAATGGACGGAAACATTGAGTGCACGCCGCCTGAAATCCAAAGAAAGTCATTGGAGACGTCTTTCGAAATTCTACCACAAAAATCAGTAAAGAAATACAATCGTCAGTATGACATATTCATAAAGTGGTGTGAGAAACACGGAATTAAAAAATATAGTGAAAACGTCTTACTGGCGTATTTTTCCGATTTATCCAAAGAGTATTCTCCTTCTTCAATGTGGTCGTATTATTCCATGGTGCAAGCAACCCTTTTAGTAAAGAATGATGTGGATATTAGTAAATATAAAAAACTTACGGCATTTTTAAAACAAAAAGGAAGAAATCATATTCCAAAAAAGTCCAAAACTCTTTCACAAGAGGAAATACTCAGATTTTTACTAAGTGCACCGGATGACATCTACTTGATGATGAAGGTAATTTATGCTAACTTTTCTAAACCAATTTGATATGAATGTAGCAAATATTTTAGATTTGTGTTGTGTTTGGTATTTCTGGGGCTTTACGTAATGAAGAACTTTTGAATTTAAAAGTAAACGATATAGAGCACAAAGGAACAGTACTGATTGTTCATATAACTAAGACAAAGACCAACAAGCACCGATTATTTGTAATCACTGAAGAGTTTGAAGGAAAAGTCAAATCCTTAGATGTATTTAACAAATATTTAGCTCTGCGTCCTAAACAGACGCCTCATGACCGATTTTTCACAAGATATCAAAATGGTAAATGCACGGTCCAGCCAGTTGGAATACATACGTTTGGAAGTATACCCACTAAAATTGCCAACTATCTGCATTTACCAGAACCATCACTTTATACTGGACACTGTTTTCGTCGAACGTCCGCTATTCTCTTTGCCAACGCAGGTGGCAGTAAAGAAAATTTAAAACGTCACGGAGGATGGAAAAGTGACACGATTGCAGAGTCCTATGTTGAGGAATCTGTGCTAAATAAAACCAAAATCGCAAAGACGATATTAGGTGAAGGTCGTACTGACAATGACATCTCTACTAAGGATTTACATATTAATATAGATAATAATGCTCAAGCATTTTCAGTACAAAATCCTTCCACTTCAGGAATTAATTTTTATAATGCGTCAGGGTGTACGTTCACGTTTAATACATATAACCAAAAATAATTAGATTCGTTTTGTATTAGTTCTTATTCTTCTGTCTTTTTATGTTTTGTTGATTTTGTTATAATAAAATGTGAAAAGTTTGATATGTTATTTTTTTTAAATTATAAATGTGTACGGTTGGCGATAAAAGTTTGTATGCACCACGTCAGTAAAGTGTCTTTATTGAACTCGTCTGTTACTCGCCTCGTTCGCTTCGCTCACTCGGCTCATAATCTCAGACTCGGTCAATAAAGTATCACTTTACTGACTAGGTACATAAATAACTATAATTCGCTTCATATAGTAATTACCTATAGTATAAATTTTTAAAAATAAACCCTGAGTTAATCTAGATGATATTTACTGTAGCATAAATCAAGAATTTAAATATAGTCTACTAGCTCTTAAACTTATTTAAAGGACCTATCTTTTAAAACGGATACATATCTAAGTAAATTTAAAAGAATCATTGGTAAAACGCATTTCATGATAAGGAGATCCTAATATTGTGGATAACTATTGGCTCGTAACATTTGTAAATTCAATATCAAAACATTTTGAACGAGCTATGTTACAACTTCAGTTCTCAAAAGGTAGGCTGTTTAATAAGAACCAGTTTGGATCTATACCCGGAAGGGCAAGCTCTTGGATATAATTCATCTGATTTACAACATTTGACTGTTCCCTTACAATTATCTGCTTTAAAAGCTGGAATCTTACGATATAAGAGGAATAGGGAGTGGTTAAATTATTACCTTCCTACAGATGGATTCTTAATTTCGATGGAAGATACACTGATAGGTTTCCAAATCTAAAAATGAATTACTTAAAGTACAGGAAATCTTATTTCATTGCAATAAAAGAGGCCAGAATATTAGCAAATGCAAAATTTATTAAGAAATCATATAGAAGCCCTAAACCCTTTGGTCCTTAATAAAAAGTAATGACCGTAAATGGCCTAATGATACTGCCTGACGACTTTAATATACATATATTTTAGTTTCCTCGCGGAAAAAATAATACAAAATTTACCTGTCTCAAATTATGGTCCTATTGGGCTCATATGTGTTAACTTTGTACTCATTGGCACCTACCAATAAGTACATGACGTTTCGCGAGGTTTGTCCCGCTGAGGTAAGAGACATTATTCAGAGCATTACTAGCTCACATGCAAGAGATATTTACGGTCTGACATCGACGATTCTGAAAAAGGTAATTGATATTTTAGTTTTACCATTAACTGCTGATCAATTTGTGCATTAAAGGGTCAATTTTTCCAGATGTTCTGAAAATTGGTTGCGTACCAATTTGTTTCTTGCCCATATTCTCAAAGGTTTTGGAAAAGGTTATATTTAGCCATATTGTCGATAGGCATAACATAATAAATAAAAATCTGGTTTTCGGGGTGGGTTGTCTACTGTGGACGCAGTCAATGTTTTACTAGAGAATGTCCTTAATGGTTTTAACATTCTCCTGAGTAAGCTCTATTTTCTCAATTTTCATCTTAGTATTTGTCGTCTTATTGTATTATATCTCTTAGATAGACACCAGCGAGTGCTTTTAGCATGGATGCCTATTAGCAATGGTAACTATATTTCACGGTGTCCCGCAGAAATAGATCTTGGACCCTTTACTATTTTTACTGTACATTCATGATCTATCATCTTATGTTGAATGTTCGAAGCTGATCTTGTATGCTGATGACACCACTTGTTTGAAATAATCTGCAGACCCTGAACTCTTAAAAAAAGTACCAAAGAAGCCGATACCAAAGTATTGGAGTGGTTTAGTTGTAATAAACTCTCTCTTAATACTTCAAAAACCACCATGCAAACATTTTCACTGAAAAGAGAATTATCAAATGATGCCTCCATCAAATTCCTAGGAATTAATTTGGACAACAAATTAAATTGGCATTCTCACGGGAACTATGAATCAAAGTAGCTGTGTCCTACCATCTTTTTACTTCGAAATCTTAGGAACTAATTACCTCATCCTCTAATATTTGCTTACTTTGCACTATTTCACACACATATAACTTATGGTGTTTTTCACTATGGGATCATTGTGGAATATTATTGGTTCATATACTACACATGGGCAGTTACATAACATAACACGAAATTGCCTTATACTATATCCCTCTCAGCTTCGCATATCAAAGTGTAGAAACGCTACCACCTACTCTGATCCAAAGCTATACAATGTACTTTCTATAAATGTCAAGAATCTGTTAGACAATACGTTTAATGGCATGCTGAAATTATACCTAGTTAAAAGGGCATTTATAGTCTTGAAGAGCATCTAGCCAATAAATTCAATGACTTCAAATCCGTGATAATATAATATAATTATATCTATTATATTTATTTGTTTTCTAATGTTTTATATTATACTACTTCGTTTTAAATTTTATAAATAGGCTTAACTGTTCTTATTTATGACATCAGTCAATATTGTGTTGTATATTTTAATTTGTTAACCTTTTATACAGCTCTAAAGTCCTAAGCTTCTATTTATTTTATCTATTTATAGAAATTATTTTAAAAACATAACGTAAGAACATCAGTACTTATTGTAATATACTTTTATTAATTTAAACTTGTTTGACGTGTGTAAATATATTACTTGGAATTAATATATTTAATTAAGATTAAGAGAAATCAAAACTAAAAAGAATAATCAATTTGAACTTAGAAGATGTGGAAGCACTATTTTATCTTCCTGTTTAACATAAAATTAAAATTCCTTATATTAACTGTTTAATACACAGTTTCTCTTTCTCTTTCAAATATGGAAACAACTAATTAAACAAGTTAAAGCATATTCCCAATTGTTTTAACCGAGTTAGTTCAAGAACTAAAAATAATAGAACAATTTTGATATTTTTAGGGTCAAATTTTTTTAACTCTTAGTCTAATTAGGTTACTTTCTAAAATTAATTGCGCTGGGAATAGAGTTTTGGTATGGCATGTAAGTCGTAATTACAAGTTCTATATTCGTTTTATTATGAAAATATTATATTACAAGGACGTAACATGCCAAATTGTTACTGCAGGTGTATGTCCTTGAATTAACTTAAGGGTATAAGTCATATTAACCTATAAATACATGATTTTTTTTAAATTTTGATTTAAAATTTTTGTTTTGTTTTGAATTTATTTCTAAATCATGGAAAGGATAATGTTTTGCTTCAGCAGAAGGCCGTCCTCTCTTCGGTGTTAATGATGTTCCCATTTTACACAATGTTTCCCCTAACTTAATCCGGAAGGCCACCACAGGATAGAAATAAAAAGAGTTGCAGAACTGCAACACTGTGAAGTTTAGGGTTAATTATTATTTTGAACCAGTCTATAAAGCAAAGATATATAGTAAATTTATTTTTTGACCGATTGCATTCATTCCTTTGTGAGTTCTCTAAGCATTTCGATTATCATATACTCGAATTGTAGCACGTTGATTGATGGGAAATACTATCTTGGATAATTACGATCTAAAACGTTGTAGTTGAAGTAATATTGTTTGAAAGAAAAGCCAACATTTTGAATTCATGTTTCATATTCATCTAGGAGTCCTATGGTCTTTGATACTTTCTTTTCATGGACATCAAATAATGTTTTTTATATATTACTGAATTTTTATAATAAGGCATGAGCTCAGGTACTACGTTTTGTCTATAAACTTCTCTATAAATGATAACTGATAACCAAAATAATAACCCTTTCTCTTTCATAGAGTTACCCATTCGTTTTATCTGAATCTCAATGCTAGGAATTTCTTACTATTTCTTACACTATGTATTCAATTTTATTGATGTTACACTGTCATCATTACACGTTCTTTATATTGTCAGAAACTGGTCGTTGTCTTTGTTACCGCTTTGCTCATGCGGCAATAACAATGATTTGCATTTCATTACGATCGGTCCGATTATAAGAAGGGACTCGGCCGATAGTGAAATTTAATATTACATACAATTCAGAAACTGTCCCAATTAGTGTGATGTAATACAAAAGTGCGCCTCCGGAAATTACGGACAGTTTTTCTAAAATACATAAACAATAGTGCGTATTCCGCCAGCTCCAAGATGGCTGGCAGGCCTACGCAGTACGAGTGTGGACCGCTGACGTCACTCACCCCTAATCATCACCTCTCACACACCGAAATATGAGTTGAAAACGAATCGCCAAACAGTACACATAGTTACGCTCCAACTTCATATTCAATTTAATGTAGTTGTACTTGTACATATTCTAATATACATAATTAATCGAGGTTAAAGTGAGCCTTAATTCGTTTTCGATCCTTCGATTGAAGTGATCAATTAT
Source organism: Ontholestes murinus (assembly GCA_963969525.1). NCBI lineage: Eukaryota > Metazoa > Arthropoda > Insecta > Coleoptera > Staphylinidae > Ontholestes > Ontholestes murinus. The sequence goes on along the minus strand of OZ018394.1, from coordinate 58,903,929 downwards.
CCAACTCACGGATAAAACACGGTCGCAGTCTTTATCTCTTCAGAGGCGGCTTTATCTCTTCGACAATAGACCGTGCGTATCTGTTGGATGCGTCAATGCGGCCTTTGTTCATTTATGAAATTGAACATTTTAGAATCCCAAGATTTTAGGATCTTCTTAAATGGAGTTTTAGATAAATGTGATCGATTTGCAGATGTCCTGGATATACCCTTTTATGTTTCTTCTATCTATATGAATTGTGCGCCAAGTAGTCCTTTATTTCTCTTTATATGCCTCTTATCTCTTGGATTGAAATATTTTAAATTGAATGTTATATAGACTAATCGCTAATCTTTAATACTAAACCGAAAGGGACCGGAGAGGGGTGGCGAGGCCGTCGGTATCATCTCCTGACCTTTAAATTTGTGAATGGTTATTGTTTAGTTTCAATCATGCGGCCGTGGAGCGTGGAGCATCGCGTTTCTGTGTATGACAGTTTTGTAAAGAGCGGCGAATCAGTCAGGGAAGTTCAACATCTATTTCGTCGAAGATATTCCTCGTCGTGAAGATATACCGAGCTAGAACACCATTTTGGGATGGGTTAATGTGCTCCGTCGCATATTTCGAACTCCGGAGAACGTGGGACGTGCAAGGGAGTGTATGTAACGTAGTCCTAGGTGTTCATCTCGTCGACATTCTGCAGCACTACTAATGCCCGACACTTCAGTACGGCAAATTCTCCACCAAGATTTACGTTTTCATCCCAATAAAATGGCAGTTGTGCACTAGTTGAAGGAGGCCGATTTTGCTGAAGCGATGCTCTAACTTTTGGAAGACGAGTCTAATGCCATTTTGATAATGAGCGACGAGACTTCCAATACTGGGTCGCTGAAAATCCACAAACTAAATGAATTACCCAAAGTTACGGTGTGGTGTGGCATCGGGAAGTTTGGTGCATTGCAACACTACTTTTTTGAGGAAAATAGCTGATCGTTACCTGAATATGGTGAACACCTTATTGAGAACTGAGCTGAGAAGATGACGAATCAATCTGCAAATATTTGGTTTCTACAGGATGCAGCTACGGCCCATACTGCCCGAATGTCGATGGCTACTGTTAGGCAAATGTTCCCTAATCGCATTATGTCCAGATTCTTGTGGGGATATCAAAGGTTTTGGACGTATGAAACCCAATATCGTACACTGGATTAATTGTGAAAAGCGATAGGGCAAAACATCGCTTAGAACGATTGTCAATTATTGGAGAGAGTGGAATTTAAGTTCAGAGAGTATTTCCACAATTATCAGCGAGAAGATGGACACCATCATAAAAAGTTTGCTTAGATAGGTAACTCAAACCTACTTATTTCTGCCAATAAATTTTGTTAAACCCTTAAATAGTGGAGTACCGTTCATTTGTAAAACGTCCGTTTGCCGTGGCACACCCTGTAGAACAAAAATTGTGGGACAATTAGAAATGTTAAATTACTGTGTCGGCATGTTTTTGTGTTTTGGTGTATAACTTCGGACATTTAATTTCGCTATTGATGGTGGGCATCCATTTTCCTTGATGAGCTGACATTTATGTGCTTCTATCATTGATAGTCTGAAATATTGTTGTAATTTACTCTTATAAATCCACAGGGATAATGTATGCTGTAGTGGTTAATTCCATCAATTCATATGGCTTTGTAATAATGGTCGAAAAGTCTTCAACTGCAATGATGTGTATCCAGTTTATAATAATAGATGCCTTTTCTATTACAGGGGTTCTAATAACTGGGTGTATTGGCAGTGTATTGCTTTTTATTATGTTTGATTAGTTTCTTGTGTGCTGGACCATAGTTTTCGTTTAGATTAAAATCTTTTCTTAAGAAACGTCAGTAATTTTTCTAAATCAGGTGCTTCGTTTGAGAATTCAAGATACTCTGTTAGTACTTTAGTTAATTCTTTGCAAACTGTTTGCTGCTTCAGGGCAAACTCGTTTAATTATCTCATGTTTCATGTAGATCGGTGTTTCCCAACGTGGGGCCCATGCCCCACAGGGGGCAATTTGATTGTTAAGGGGGGCAATTCGAAAATGGACTCGACACGAGTTTAATCCTTTTGCTCCGGGCCATTAAAATCCAATGCTCGATTTCTCTATTTACTACTCATATTCCAATTCATAATCGTATTCTTGAGGCTAGTTATCAATTTTCTTTATTCATCGATAACTCTGGAAAAAATCATATTATACGAGAGAATTTAATAAAACCGTCAATATCAGCATTTCTCAAAACAGTTCTTGAAAAAGATGACAAAGATGTAAAAGCGCTGCCACTGTTAGCAGAAGAATAGACGAAATGAGTGAAGATATTGAAAAACAACTTGTTGAAAAGCTGAAAACAAGAAAATTCTCGGTGCAAATGGATGAATCAACTTTGAGAGACAATGAGATGAAATGTTGTTCTGTAAAAGATTAGAAAGATATGAATATAATAAGCTAAAAAACTACTTAGATGTCAATAATATACCAATGAAAAATATAACATCTTGTGCTGCAGATGGTTCTCCTAATATGATAGCCCAAGAAAAATGGCTGTTTAAAAGTGATGAAAGATCAGAATCCAGAAATAATTCTTGTGCATTGTGTTTTCATAGGGAAAACTTGGTAGCTAAAATTATCTCGCCTGTTCTAAATGAAGTACTGCATTCAGTAATAAAAACTATTTTGTGAAGAACAAAATGCAGACCATGTGATACTTTTACTTCACACCGAAGTAAGATGGCTCTCTAAAAGGAACTGCTTGAAAGGCTTTATGGAACTGTTTCAAAAGCGAAGATATTTGGTTTCATTACCCTTATTGAGTTATGTCAGAAATATATTAACAAAAACTTTAAAAAAAACTGTTTCATTGGCTCCAAAAATGTGAAGCAAATGATATCGCTATACTTGTTATTCTCGATTATCTGAAACTTATATAGGCTGATTTAAAAGAAAGATTTTCTGATTTAAAACAAATTTATTTTCCAATATGGATGATTCAGCCAATGTTACTAAATTTGTCTGATATATCAAATATGCAGTATCAAGAAGAACTCATAGAAATGCAATATGATGAGTCAGTTAAAACTCTATAATAATAATAATAAAATATATTACTTTTATAAACTCATCCTCTTACAATAAGACTTGTGCTCCGCTTTAACATAGGGCTGCAAACCGAGTATAATGTATTAGAGATTCATCTTTAATAAAAATATACCATCCAACTTTTTACACAACTCATCGAAATTGTTATCGTCGCGTTATTTTTTTAATAGCCCCAACAAAAGATTTATATTCCTCGGCGTTTCTACACCATTAGTAAATATTTCTTCAAGTCTATGATTGTTACCGCGTCTTTCTGGGCTGGGGCCGGTTGTGATTTTTTTCCGTTTCGGTTGACTTGCTAGAGTTTCACCGCCGCGTTTATGGCTTGTTACCAGGCCCGTATAGGTAGACTCGTCGCTTGAAGAATTCATGGAGGAACAAGACGAGCTGGTGCTGAAGTTGAACATACCCGGTGTTATTTTGTAGACTTGCGGTATATAGAATGAAGCAGCGGCGTTTTGGGTTTGTTGTTTTGAGTTGATCGGCTTCCTTGCGGTTACAGGGAATGTATCTCTAGCATCTTTATAAAAATCTTCAACTGCCCTAATAATTTCTCCATAATTGTTGACATGTTTCACATGCTTCCTCAGCCACAATGACATCTGACCTATCACCTTGGGATTATTAAATCTTGAATCTAAGAGTATGATAGCACCGTAATCGTTCCGATGACGAATAACTCGACCTATTGCCTGGTTTACAGCTTTCGTTGCCTCTAAACCGTACCAATCATTCCCACATAGGCATTCTTTGTTCTTTGCTCTGCATACATCCAGATATCGTTTCTTAAGTATAATTCTTGGATCTTTAAATGGAGGATAGGGTAAACCAATAATTATAACTGCTCTACCATTTGCGTCAGTAAAATCAAGACCTTCTGAAACCTTTTCCCTGCAAACACCCATGAATATGGTTCCATTTTTATTCGGATCATTGACAGTTTGGTAGTAATTGTTCATAGGTTCAGTAAACGCATTTTTCACTTTCGGCTCCACAAATATATTTTTATTTTCATAAATTGTGCTCCATTCCATAATCCATCCTGCTGCCAAGATTCCTTGCACATTTTCATGATTGGATAAGTTGGGAAAAAATAACAATCTGTCAGGGATAAATTTAGCCAAATTGTTAAAGGTCATTCCTAATGATTTAATATAAGCTGGATATTCCTATTTTAGTATAAAAGGAGCGATGACTTTGTGAGGAAACAGAAATAAAATACCCAAATTGAACCAAATGTACAAGAAAACTATTATTACCGTTTCCATCTTCATATTTAGCTGAATGGGGATTTAGTGCTGTAATTGATTTACTGATAAAAACAGAAATCGTCTGAATATAACACAACGGGAAGACTTGAGACTGAAGCCAACCAAATTGCAACCTAACATAAAATATCTGTGCAGCAAGCATTAATCGCAAGGATCTCACTAAATTAATATAGAATAATCTTTATTAAAATTATTTTGAAAATGTGTTTCGTTAACAATTTCCTAGTGATTTCTACCTAATACCTATCATTTAAGTTTCTTAAATGAACAATTCATTTTTTTTAAATTAAAAATTAAGTATATGTTACATAAGAATTTTAGAAAGGCTTAGGTGAAACACGCGTAAATGTATTCTTCAATTTTATTTGGTGGTAGTTTTCTTCGTTGGTAAAGACGAGGAAATTAGATTACATTGGCATTTTATTACTACAATTCTTCATAAATATTGTATCTTTGATGGTTAGTCTAATCTTGAAAAGAGTATAAATTTTCAGGTAGAATAGGTGCATCATCTGTATAATTATTTACTATCTTACCTGTTTATAATATAGGAACAATTTTTTTGCCTGGGTTGTCTAATTTAATATTTAATGGTATTAAGAGTCCCTACTATTGCTTGAATCTTAATCTTATTTGTTATTTTAAAATATATAAAATCCCTCTGAATGTTTACCATGTTTACACCTCGATATAAACTATATAACTATATAACGTGAATTTTGTTTTGTTTGACTAAATATAGATGAGGGTAAAGTAAGCAAGTTATAAAAAAATATTTTAGGTAAATGTAAACATGGAATACTGGTTTTTGTTTTGTCCATTATTGTAAAAAAGTATTAAAAATTAGACAATTGAATGTTATTTTGTATTTTATTTCAAAGGATCTGTGTCTTTTCATATAAGAATTTTAAACTTGTTTATAAAAATTTATAATTATCATACATTTAATTAGGATAACGATACGTTTAATTTAATGAATTGATTATATTACGTCATACTTAAGTGTACATATTAATTAGTAAATATGCCAACTTGTGATAAGAAGAAAAGTAAATATTAGATATCATATCGTTTACATAATTGTTCCAAATATCATGATTATCATTATCATCATAATTGATGTAATTAATTTATATCTGTTAATGTGTAAAATTGTAAAGTTAATTGGCAATTTACTTATTAAATAGTTTAGTGAGTCAAAAAATGGTTAAGAAATTCATGTAAAACAAAAAACAATTTGGCAGCGGTGGGATTCGAACCCACGCCTCCGAAGAGACTGGTGCCTTAAACCAGCGCCTTAGACCGCTCGGCCACGCTACCTATATGATAATTTTAAAACAACTGAAATACGCATATACCACAATACACTTAAAAGTAGCTATAAATAGTGCGAAACCACTCTACTAAACAAGAGAGCAAGGCAGCTAATTAAGATTCCACGACGACATCGCTCGCAAACACACTCAACAAGTATCGCCGTTGAACTTCACCCTCCGAGCACTATCTAATTAATCAATCAATGGAAAACGAGGGTAAAGAAGAGAAAATGTAACGCTGATAAAACTCCAGTTAAATTAATTTCCCAGGCTGTAATTCACGGAAACAATTTATTTCGAAAATAGCATTTCAAGGGGAATGTTCAGAAATTATTTAATTCTCTTTGAATAAAATTAAAGAAAGTCTATGCAATCTAAATATTTATTTTGTAAACAAGTATTCAAATGATGAATCTGCATACATGTGAATAATGATTTTCAAAAATTTATGCTAGTTACATAATATTGAATAATAACAAAATAATAATTAATACTATTGTATAATTATAATAATAAACGTTAAATTTCGGATTGAGTCAAGTGTTTTATATTAAAATTAAATAAGTAAAATTTCTTGGTAAAAAACACATTACTCAACCCGAAATTTAACGTCAACGCCAACTAATTTAATACGTTATTGTGTTGAAATGATTTGTTAATTATGGGCATTAGTTCAGTATTTAATGAATTCATATATAAAATTGTATGATGCACCCGAGTGCAATGTAAAAAGTTATTTAAGTAACAGACGTTACTGAACTGTTTGACGAGGCACGTTGAAATTCTGAATTTTTCACCTGAAGAAGCCACAGTGTGGCGAAACAATTGTATTGAGTTAAATAAAAATTTAAAAATCAAACACCTATTATCAATATTAATTAAATATAACTGAAGTTAGTTATTACCTGAACAAGGAAATGAAAATTAATTTTTATTTTAAATATTTTCCTAACTAAAGAAGATAACATATTACGTATAAAAGTTAATTAGTTTTAATCGATATTAAACTAAGCTAATATTCTAATACAAGATATATAGTAAATAATAATTTGAATTTAAGTCTGATAAAGTATACATAAAATTAATTCAATAGTCAGATGCACTCTTCTCCTTTAGAAGATGGACTATCTCGAAAATGAGTGTACAATTGTCAGCAAACGGGAGCGATAATTAATTTTTGATAACTTCCCATTAATTTAAAGTCTTTTTAACTTTAGCGTCAGGAATTCAACTCACTTATTTTATTCTCGATAAGATCTTTTCGCATAACTTCGAGTCGTTAGTCATTATGTTTTCCCTTCGGGGAAAATAATTTAGTGAAATTATTTCCTCGTATAACAATAAATCCTTGAACAACAACAGATGCATATTTTTCTTTTAACTCTCCTTCTCTTTCTTTCTCTCTCGCTCTCTGGAATGGCGAAAGTTAATAACCAATTAAAGTTCGTAATGGACGTCGCCATCCGCTATTGTCTTCAATTAATAAGTTTTCCAAGTATATAAGGGCCGAGTAGGCGTCTGCAGTATCTGCACGTCCTTTCCCTCCATTCCAGATTGGCGTCGTCTGGGCGTCTTTGAGAGTAAGTCATCTCGTGTTTGAGAGTCCTCCAAATTCAATAATCTTGATGAGGTCGATCGGATGTATATTAATAGTTTATTTTAATAATCGTTTTGTTTAATTAAATAACTGAATTGAAATTGGAAAAATAAATTAATGATAACGACATACTTTGAAGTTATTAATTACATTATATAACAGAATGTTGTATAATCATGTTTTAAAAAGGGAGAGTTTTAAAGTTTTGTGGTCAAAAATTGAAAGGCTCATTTAAACATAAATATGTGAATAAAAATAATAATGATAGTAATTAATAGATAATTCACAAAGCTTTATAATTATTTTAAGCGAAAATATAGCTCTATAATATTAGAGCATCATGTTTTCTAGATATGTAGAAGTTCGTAATTATACTTGAATAAAGCGTAGTACTTCCAAATCTCTAAACCATTATTATTATTTATTAATATTTAAAATAGTTATACATTTTCTTTTGTAGTAAATTTAATTTAATGAATATGAGGGATGACCGGTACTATTCGCCATTGGGAGATACAATTAATGGTGCTTTAGAGCAACGGGGCGATTCTTTAAAGTAACAAACCCATTTCTACACACGTAAGACGGTGGAAGTAAAATAATATAAGAATTGAAGTATACGCATTTGGCAGCTAAAGAATAAAACAGCTAATTAAATTGACACAAAAAAACTTGACCTTTTTAATTTTCCAGAAACAAGAAACATAAATATTCAATTGAACTATTTGATTAATATTAAGAAATGTTTTAAGATAATAAGTTTTTATTAAGTTACAAACATGCAGGAGGTTTAAATAAACCTTAAGGAGCAGTTACAAATGCATTTATGTTTTATGTATTCTACTTACTTCTTAAACGATGTTCACGCCGCCTTTGTCATTATTTTAGGTAATTTTAGTTGGCTTCATGAAGAATCTATTAACTACCAAAACAAATTTAGAACAGCAGCTTTTTGTAGTCCCATCTGCCTATATTGCGAAATTACAGCATAGCAGATCGTACAATTCTAATTATAGTATGTAGTACTTTCTTTCTTCTGATACAATCAGACTCCCAACATTGCTCCCTCCTCTTGTAATTCTGAATGTTCGAAACGTTTTGGGTATTTTTCCTCCTTGAAATACATAACTTGCTATTCTGATAGATTGCGTTCCTTTGTATTTGCTTAAATAATTTCATATACCTGGCATTCTCTACCTAATGACAACTTAAATAAAATGTTTAAATGCCTATTATTAAAAAAAAACATGAAAAATACTCTATTTAAAATTGTTTATATGTGTTTTTTAGTTTGGTATTGAAAACAACAACATTTGTTTGTTTGTTTTACCTCCGTAGTTTGAAAGTTCTGCTCGGGTATGGTTTTAAATTGTTATATTTTTTTTAAATTTCATTAATTTACATTTTTAAATAAAATGATTTGTTTAATAAAACGCATAAGAAGGCCTAAGAAATCTTATAGATATATAGATAGATACTGACCCCGAGAACTAAATTAAAGATCATTTCAATTTAAATAAATTAAAGATGATCATTGACACGTTCAAGCGATTTTGGATCCCCGTGGAGTTAACATTCAACCACGAAAATTTTTGAAACAAGGGAAAACACAAATAAACTCAGACCTCGACACTCAAAAATCATATTTAATAACGAAACTAAAGCAAAGGAAGTTCTAAATATTCAACGAAATCTCCTCATCTCATTTACTTCGACCAGATCGTATGAAAAGACAAGTGGAGTATTTAAATAAGGTAAATGTGAACTAATTAATTATTAAATTTAACAATGTCCCCTATATGACAACGGCGAATCCTCGTGCCACTAAGACCTCAAAAATCTAAGCGTGTATTATAACTGCCGCCGCAGTTTGTGACTAGGTTAAATGATTTTATGTCTGCCGTTCATAATAATGATTATGAAGTCGTCATTATAACTGAAACTTATATATACATATAGTAACATATCTATTGTTCAATTACAGCTAAATAACTATATTGTATGTAGGACAAATTGTACTACATCAGGGAGCGTTAGAGGTGGGGGTATTTTAGTCGCAATTAAACAATTTTTTCAATGATTTATAATATCAATCAATTCTGAAATTGTGCACATTTTTGTTTCTTTAATTTTCCCAAACTATAAAATAATTCACTTAATAAAATACTGACACAGAAACCATATACTGTATCAGTATTTTATTAAGTGGTATAGAGTTTCAACAAGTAACAGCCTCATCAATCCAGTATATATTATTGGTGGTGTTTATATCGCTCCCCGATAAACATGTCAATTATACTGTGATCCTGAAAAAAGCGATTGAAAATTATACAAACCTTATGGTAATCAATGTTCGGCTCGATACTTAGAGAAAGAAAATGCTCATTAAAAAGTGAGGTAACTAGAATTAAAAGGGAATTAAATACTACACATGTATAAGCTTCTTCTGATGGGCGTAAGTGATTGGAATCTCATTGCAGAAGAAGCCTATGAAAGAAATATACGTGCAAACAATATTGTTATGTTATATTTAATGCAATGGAAACTGATAATGAAGAAGAAGATTTAAAATTAATTGAATCAATCTTAAAGGACATCGAATGTGACCTCGCTCCAAAAAAGTTTTCCGACTTGGTAAGTCCGTTGGAATAAAACCTAAGCCCATCAAAATTGTTCTCGACAACAGTTTGCGTTGTTGTTGTTATGATTCTACGTAATTCTAGAAAACTGGCAAGTAATAAATTCAAAAGGGTATTTATTAAAAATGATCGCATACTGTGGCAATTAGAATACGATCTGAAAATACGGACAGAGCTTAAGCGAACTAAAGATGTAGGTGAAACAAATATTAGAGTTAAATATAAACATTTCATTTTGGAAAACTTAAGAACCCCTAACATAACTTAAATATTTATTATTTTGCTTTGGATTACCTGTTAACAAAATACATTAATATACACATACATATAAAAATCCACTAAATTTTAAGCACAGGAATCATAGGCGAACTTCATTGTTCATAATGTTCTTCCAGTCAAACCCTGATGGAATGTTTCCATTTATTCGAAGAATTTTTTCGACTTCTTTCTACAACTGTAGATATTTATTTTACTTTATATTTCATTTGTTAAGCATCCTCCTTAAAAATTTTTATATTACAAAAATAAATGTTTTTACATCAAAATGTGCGTGGATTGTTAACAAAAGCGAATGATGTTTATAATAGTGTTGCAATGAATAACTTTGATGTATAAATGTTGTCTTAAATTTGGTTACGGGATGGTACCTATAAGACTGAATTACTTTCAGATGACTACATAGTTTTGAGGCAGGATCGTGTTAATCGATCAGGCGGTTCTCATTGCCGTACATCAAAAGTATTCATCTACTAGATATAACTTGGTTTGTCTACTAAATTTAGAAGTTGAAATTGTTTTTGTTACTATTACAATTACGGACAAAAAGTTATGTTTAATATGTTTGTATACCACCGCAACAAAACCTAGATGTGCAGCAACAAGTTTTAGAGGTTATTGATGACAACAGTACATTGTTTGATAATGTCTTAATCTGGGGCGATTCCAATATACCATCCATTTATCAATTTTTAGAGAATAACACTAACGGGACTCAGGTTGTCACAGAACCAAAACAATTTATGAATGATAATAATTTGGTACAACAAAATAATTTACTAAATATAAGCAGGCGAATATTGGATCTAGTTCTTAAGTCGCCTAATATTTGTTGCAATATTGCTAATTATAATTATTTGGAACTGGAAGACTCATATCATCCAGCATTAAATATCTCCATGGATTTTTCAACAAATACGGAACCAACTTTCGATAAAAATCATGTGTATCATAAATTTGATTTTCAAAATTCGATTTTTGTTGATCTGTACAGACAGTTTAATAAATGTGACTGAGATTGCATTACAAGTTGTACAGATGTTAATTTAGCATGTCAGGCATTCGATGATACACTTTATAGTATTATTAATGACTTGTCTTTATCAACTTAAAATTAAAAACAGACGGGATGGTTTGCTTATTTAAAAGTTTGAATTTTCAAATTGATTGTCCGAATCTCTTCTAAATATCTACACTCCACGTACTACTTCTAAGAATGCGGCTTTATTTCGTTAAATTAAAAGTAATACTAATTCGCATTTGAATTTGCTTCTTAACTCTATAATGCGCTTGTATAATTTTATGGAAATTAATTGCAAATTTATGTTAGGTTATTATTATTATATTGCGTAATAGAGTGATCACTTTAAAATTAAGTTAAAGTACTTAACTGGGTTTTTAAATTTAGGGATTAGATTTGGGTTTCTAGTTCTAGTTGAAACGATTTTTGGAGAATTTTTCTGATAGGAATCGAAGGCGTTCTTGGATAGTAACATACAGAAACTGATTAGAAGGATTATGTAAAGGATTGAGAGGATGACGGAGTTTTGTTGGGGTACGAAGGGATGCTCGCTCGCTAACTTGAATATTACGGGAGGTTATTTTATATATTTTTTCAATTATATTGTTATTTTTAGCTATCTAGCTTATATTTGTACCTATATATTTCTTTCGGGAAATAAATACGTTATTATTATTATTATTATTATTATTATTATTATTAATCATACGTGACGACTACAATTTATCATCGGTCAAATGGGACAAGGATGGAGCCATGTTTCACACCATTAATTCCTCAGATTTAAAAGCGAATTGTGTAATCAACATGTATAATTTTTTAATATACCCCAAATAAATACCTAAACTATCAGATGATGCTTTACTCAATTTAAGTATATATCACTCTGCATATAAATTTTCTCTCTCATACAGATTATTAATATAATAATAATAATGATTATAATTATTAGACATTAAATTCCTATTTTAATTCATTTTCTGTTCCCTGAATGGATAAATTTACTAAACTCTCTGAACATTGAGATAATTGCTGGTACATTTTACGAAATTACTTACTATGGCCTAAAAACGTATATTCTATCTACTTGTATAACAAGATCAGATACCAATTACCCAGTATGGATGTCAAATGAACTTAAGAACACAGATCACCTCAAGAAACAAGCTCACAAATGTTTTAAGATAATTAAGTCACCATCGAAAAATGCAAATTACTATATATAAAAAATGGCTTTATAAACATCAACAATACAACATTAGTATTCATCTAAAATTATTATCACACTTTTGAAGAGTTTCAATATATTAGTTAAGTGGAAGATAAAAGAGTAACAAGTATATCGCAGTGGTCGTTTACAATAATAATTAATAATTGTACCTGAAGATCTTGAAATATTCATTAATCAATATTACCAATATTTACCAGAAAGTTTAGCTCTGAAGGCATATAAGATTTAAATGACACGGGTACCAAAGCCATTCAATACGTGAATTTGTTAATTGAACTAAATAATTTTCAAAAAGTCGTCTTGTTTCTGATTAAACATATTTTTAAATTATTATGTTATGCTATGTTAATAAACAATTGTTATATTTGGCATTAGGAATATTCAAGAGTAATTTATAAAAAGGTCCTCAACGAGTCACTTTGTGGTGTGTATTATGGTCTGGTAGTGTAATTTGACTATATTTCTTTTAATTTTTTTTGGTCTGAACTGAATGATATTGATGTAGTAGAGTATACGTAGACGATGCAACACCTAATTTTCATAATGAAGTAATTTTTTTCTAAGTTGAAAAATTTCTGGAAGAATTATTGCAATAATTGGTATGTTATTTTACCAACAAGATCTTTTTCTACAGTAATGAGCTTAAATTCCGCCTTAGTGATCCTAGCATTTGGAAATATATATATTGCACCCTGTAGGTTAATAAACAATGGAATATATTCCTAAACGTATACTTAGAAATATTTAACTACTCATTTACGAAAGTATATAAAACCACTAACGTACATAGAAAACAACAACATATAACACTGATAAAATAAAAAATTGCAAAAAATTATTAGATTCATATTTGGTCATATCAAAATATAACTCATCATTTTTAAATTTATACAAAAACAGAAAATACAATATGGTTTATTGTTGCGAAAAAAGCCAAACAAAATGACATCAGAACAAGATTTCACTGTTCTATCAATATTACAAAAACGTTACTTAATAAGGAAATTACGAGCGCATCACCAAAAAGTAACATTCAAACACTAAAACATTAACTGATCATTTTAATGAACACTTTATTGAATTGACTTATCAATTATTAGAATAACTTTACAGTAGCATATAATGATAATATGTCAATAAATAAAAATTCTATTTTGTAAAACCCTGTACTTATAACAAGTTTATAATGCTGTACAATCACTTAAATCAAACACATCTCCATGATATAATGAAATCTCTAAAATAATTAAATCCACTTTTAGTAAGGTCGTAGAGCCCCTAACATATCTATTAAATGCTTGTTTAGAATCGGGAATTTTTCCTAGTTTTTATTTTAACAAATAACATAATTACACCATGTTAACATGGTTTCAGAAGAAAGAATTTCGTTATATCAGCACTGCATAAATGTCTATATAGTATAAAAGAGAAACTTGAATTAAATAAAGTTCCTCTTGGCATAGTATTATATCTTTTAAAGACTTTTGATAATAAATAGAAAAAACACGAAAATATATTCGTAAAATCTACAACAAATGAGTCTTATTAAGACTACAAGAACAAATCACTTTTGAAACAACTACTTCTCTAGCTAATACTTCGACAGACATTGAATAATACAAAAGTAATTTGCGTGTTACAAAATAGCAAGGCTATCAAAGCAACACTAGTTTGAACGTATTTATTTCTGTAAAATGAACTAAAAATGATTGAATGTACGTTAAAATAGTTTGTGAGTGACTATACTATGGTAATTTGGAAAAAGAAATGAATTTAGGTTGATGTATTATTAAATTATGACTTTTGATAGTTTATTTAATCAGATTTTAATGCGAAAGTTACGAAAAATTGAATTTAAAGAAATATCCTTGAACTTAATTCAACCATATTTAACTGATAGAGAGCAAAGGTTTAAGATAGATAACATTACATATAACAGTTTACATATTACAATGGGTATCCCACAGATAAGCATATTAGGACCGTTGTTATTTATTATTTATATTAACGATCTTTCTGTACTAATAAAATGTATTAAAATACTTTAGTTCGTTGTAGAAAATTTAATAATAATTTAAAAATACGAAAACATTTCGTGAATCTATAACAATGAGCCTTACTAAGACTACAAAACAAAATAATTTTGAAACAACTACTTCTCTGGCTAATACCTCGACAGACATTGAATAATACAAAATTAATTTGCGTGTTACAAATAGTACAACTATCATTGTTTCAAAATTATTTTGTTTTGTAGTCTTAGTAAGACTCATTGTTGTAGATTCACGAAATGTTTTCGTATTTTTAAATTATTACTTGCTTTACTAGTTGAAATTATGGGTAACAAAATAGTAATGTTGCCTCCTGCAAAGGTGGCGCTGGCAGAGAAACTAAAAGTGTTGAACAATTATCCCAACATTATGAATGACTTATCAAATATAAATTTAAATTAAACACATTAAAAATTGAAATAATATTTCTAATAACTCTAAATTCTTGTATCCTCAAACTTTAATGTATTTGAATGAAAACTTTATACCAAAAGTCGCGCACGTTTTTCCGGCATCATACTAGATGATAGATTAAATGATAAGGCACACATAAAAATCTTGAAAAAGAAATTTTTTCGGCATGTTGAAAAGATCAAAAACACCAATCAACGTTTTAAAATTTGTGCATATTTTTGTTCTAAAATGTGATATGGTATAATATACGTATTACGGATATAGCAACTATGCAAATAAAATATTTATAATGCAAAAAAAAATAATTAGGATAATGTTTGACTTACCACTCCCAAGATCGTGTAGAGGATACTTTAAGACCCATAATATTTTAACTCTTTTTGGAATGTATTTATATGAAACATGTGCAATTTTTAGTATGTGAAGGGAATAGCTCTAACAAGAACCAGCGTACAGTACATATTTGCCATACACAATATTTTAGCTATTACTGGCGCTTTTATTCTAAATTTCAAAAGATCAAGTATTTTCAAGTATTTCACTTGATATATATATATATATATATATATATATATATATATATATATATATATATATATATATATATAACATTTAATTATATAAAATGTATGATGAAATTAAATTCGTTTAATTACCTACTCTAAAATATGTGCGAATGCTTATGCAAAGATTAATTTACTTGCAAATTAAACATTTTAAATGCGGCAAAAGAAATTTTATTTATACCAGTGCAGCTGAAGCTTCATATTGGATACCACGAGCTCTGTGCTATATCCATTAATCGCTTGAGCAGCGTTGCTGAAATAGTTTGCATAACGGAAGCCGGGATTTGCCCTGCTAACTCCATAAACATGCACTAGGACAAGCTTTAAATCCCAACGCACCTTCCATTAGTAAAAAATTCATACACTATACCTTCATAATGCAATAACACAATTCTCACACTTTCATTCGTGTTTTTGAATGTTATTTCCAACGAACGGTTTTTAACAAGCTAATGAACATTCTTTGTGAATAAATGAATAAATGCGACACTGTACAGAAAAGTTGATAGCTTTAGTTCATTTCAGTTTTTAAAACTTTTTTACTTACTTTATTTTATTTGAGAAATACACAATAATGTATTACTTTAAAAAATATGTATTTTGAGTTAAAGGATTTATTTATGTTTATGTTTACACTATTATTATTATTATTAATAGATATTATTTATTTTGTTATTTTTTTAACTTACATAGTTAGTATAAATATATCAAATATCACGTATATAGTTCTTTTAAGAATTAAATTTTTAACATATTTTATGTTTTATCAATAACTATATCTTTTGTTAGGTAAACACATACATTTTATTTCGTTGTCAGAATCTATATAAATAATACGAGATTGATAAAATATATATAATATACACAAACACTTTGAGCGTTATGTCGACTCACTTGGTAAATTTTCGTAAATGAAATACGATATCGTATTTCATTTACGAAAATGTGATTAGAATATGAACTTTCAACAACTAACAGCCTCAACTATTCAGTTCACATATACATTTGTTTCATCTATTTGATTCCCATTATGCATAACAAACGCGCATGTTTTGATTTATTAATTAATTTAACATCGCATTCTTTGTATATGAATATTATAAAAAGCACATATTAAAAACGATGCATCATTTAAGTTATACAATTTCAAAAAATAAATAATATCAACTTTTTTTGTATTTTATTAATAATTCATGTCGGTTCGAACTTATCCCCCGTTCTTATTTTTATCCGGGGCTTGGACTCGTTTTTATGAAAATATAAAATACGCCATCCCAATATTTACTTGGGATCGTAAATAAAATATAAAGTACTGATAGCGTTATTGAATGTGCGATAGCGTGATATATTCTGGATGACATCGTAAAACCACCACCATCCCAAGGCACTATAACAAAGACATATATGCTTGTTTTATTATTAATAATAATTTCGGCAGAATAATAAACGTCGCAAAGTATGTCCTCAATAATAACTTAGGGTAAGATATATAGTTGTATGAAATATTTTTTTAATTAAATGTTTAATTGTGGAGGCGTGGTATATCTTATATATAATGATGACGGAGACACAATTACACAAAAAGTTTATGTTTGGTAATGACTAGCTGTTAATCGAAACTATAGTTATGCGTAATTTAAACTAAAATAAAGTATTAAAACAAAAATCTTGTCTTCGTCTTCATTACATTTTCTAATTGTTATATCTGAGAAGAAATTATTTTATTTTGTTCATCTTTGTTAACTTGTTATTAACTCTTATTTTTACATAGGTAATTGTGGAGGCCTCTACTTTGTCATACATTATTATTTATATAAGTGACTGTAAACACCTTCTTTAATATTACACACTTTTAAACTTTATTTGTGACTAGTTTAAAAGTGCGTGATATTAAACAAGGTGGGGGAGAATAATTTAACATGTTCAATTATTCAATTAAATCATTATTCTTTGCTACGACGAAGTCGCATTGGTCAGATGACGGTTGGAGAACTTAATTTAGTTTAATTGAATATTAGCAATAATAAAACATGCGTAACATGAATGATATACATTCAATGGATAATTTTGTAACCAATTCCAAATTGTACACAGACCAATTAGCTAAAACCATCTTAAGAAAATCAAAAAAATTAATATTCTATGCTATAAAATAGAGAATGAAGCAAATTAGGAAATCATAGCTATATTTCTTACTTGGGACCCCAATAATGTACCAGTAAAATCCAATAATTCTACAAATGCTTATTTTATGACAATTGTGCATTTTTACAATGCTTACAATGTTTTGGACATGATCTCCATGATAAAGAATCTTCATTTTTTAAAAGCCTTCTCACCATATTTTTTCGTCGGTGAGGTAAGTTAACGATTTAGTGATATTAGAAAATCCTGCCACTTATCATCAATAACAGGTGCATAATCTAAAATTATTTTCATAAAATTGAAATCTTCTGCATATCGACTACAGCATTTTTTAGTTCTTCATAATTCCATATAATTTTCTGATGTTTTTCTAATCACAGTTATAGGTTAAGGGTTGTTTATAGAAAGGCACTTGGTTGGTTTCACAATTTTTACAATTTATTCAGACTAGTTTCGATTTTTACATCATTATCTAGGAATGTTGTTTGAATGAATGATGTAAAAATCGAAACTAGTTGGAATAAATTGTAAAAATTGTGAAACCAACCAAGTGCCTTTCTATAAACAACCCTTAATATTAAAAATGTTTCACCACGTGATAAACGAGAACCAAATTCAACAAATACAATTATAGGTTTTTATGGGGAGTTTTTTTAAAATTATTGTCTCTGTGAGTTATCTGAATATCGCAGCCGAATTATATAAATTTAATGCCACATTTGTATTCCTACTGTAATTGTTATATTCTCTTGGTTTTCGAGAGCTACTTCTATTTGTCAATATCCTCGTCCAAAATATTGTTGATTGGGGTAGCAGATATATATTTTTTGTCATATGATTACGTTGGTGGTATTTGACAAAACAGAGGGTCGGTTCTTCCTTTTCCTTAACCAACACGACTGATGAAACTGATTGACTTTTACATGACTCTATAATACGCTCAATCTCCATATCCTTTATAAACCAGAAGTACAAAATCCTATGAGCATAACCCTTGTTGCCAAACTCAGCCTTAACCTAACTTTTTTTGTTGTTGGTCCCGTATATTTTATGCTTTATTCTAAAGTTTTTATAAACATCCTTCTAAGGTTTTTTTATCAATTTCCTTTTCAATTTTTTTGCCACGTTTTCACTGAATGATGACAATGGTAAATTCAAAAATTAATTCTACGTAAGGAAAACCGTATAAATAATATGGATAATAATGATAATAATAATAATATTTCTTTATTTGAAGTGGTCATATGTACATTTTAAATATGTATATCTAATTATTATTAAGTGGTCGATAATAAAATATATTAAAGCCCTTAACGTTGCAGAAAATTCACTAATTATTACTTCTTCTAAAAAATATAAACGTATGTTAAATGGATTGTGAGTGAATATGGCATGAAATTTGGAACAAGAAATGAATTTACGTTGATGTAATTAAAATAAAACAGCAAACGTAATTAAATTTAACACCCAAGTTTATAACCATTTGCAAACACGTGTTTCGATCTCTTGATCTCATCAGTATAGCTTTACAATAAATAACCTTCTTCTTCTGTCTGACCTGACCAAGCCACAGTATGGCAAAACAATTGTAGTGAGTTAAATAAAAATTGCCTGCAAGAAGAGTGGGTGAACCAAGTAGCCTATTTGAATTGCAGCCGACCTCAAGTCTGGATAAAAGAGAAAGGAAACTTAAGTGAGGCTAGCAACCTGCCTGAGTATAACAAAACGCTTACAGAAAATAAAAAATGCCTCGGACAGGATAAGAATAAAAGTTGATGACCCGGCACGGAAAAGGAATCAAATGTCGAAACCACTCAGACTTGGCTGCTGGCACATGACATCCATGAACAACAAGGATCAAGAGTGTTGTTAGAAGTAAAAAGATATAACATCGACATATGTGGCTTTTCAGAAACTAAAAAGTAAGGCAAAGGAAACCCACCATACGGTGAATACATCTTAATCTACAGCGGCAAAGACAAAAACGAGGGAGCAGTATTTGGTGTCGGATTACTCATATATGAGAGATTTCAAAACAGCATCTATGAGATAAAACATATTTCCGATAGAATACTGCGAAAGTGACCATCAGCTTGCAAAAGTCAAAACTAACTCATTTAATAAGTGTCTGCGCTCCAGATATCAGCAAGCCAAAAGATGAATTCTATCAGAACCTTCAGGTAGTTCTGGATAACATCCCAAGACAAAACGAGATGACCATACTTGGATTTTGTCGCTAGGTGGCGAGTGTCGGTGTCTTCTTGGTCATGATGTGGAGGGCGCTAGGGTATATGTAGTAGAGGTTTCACGGATTCGGCAACCTAAGTGATTTGTGCCGCGAACTTTACTCGTTAAAAATACGGCGCTTCCGGTAAAGCGCCAGTAACACTTTTCAACAAAACCGTCGACTCCAACAAAATACCTGCCGACTGGAAAAAAAGTATAACCATTCCAGTATTCAAAATATTACGCTACTAAGTTCAGTGCTAGCGCACAAAAGGACCACGGAGACCGCAGTGCAGGGACGCTAAGCGACACCACCTCGTGAGGACAAAAAAAAAAGTTCAGTGCTAAAATTATTCACCAAAATTCTGGAAGAAAAAATATCTTCCTATGGGTTATGTGAAGAACAACAAGGCTTCAGAAAAAACAAGTCAACTGTAGATGCCATCTTACTATCAAACAAATTGCTGAAAAATCAATAGAAAACAACAAAACAGCATAAATGTGTTTCATTGATCTTACTAAAGCTTTTGACCGCGTGAGTCTTTCGGATGTTGTGAGGCTTCTAAATAAGAAAAACATACACCTAGACATTATTAACATCATAATTGATTTAAACATTGACAACTGTACCCAAACACAGGTAGAGGGCAGAAAAAGCACGAAGATTTTCGATGCATACAGGAATAAGGAATAAGTCCTATCCTTTTCAGTCGCATTATGGACGAGATAATATCCGAAGTAAGAAAGGTTGGAAAGGGATACCTATTGGGGGACAAGGAAATAAAAATGATATGCTATGCGGAAGATGTCGTGTTAATTTCGGAAGATTAGGACAATCTGCAGAGAGTGCTCTTTCGATTTGAAAACACAGCTTCCAGGTACAATATTGTGATATCGATGGACAAATCCAAAGCACTCACCATATCGAGGGAACCGAAAAGATGTAAACTGGCATTATACAACGAAGCAGTAGAATAAGTCTTGAGGTTCAAATATCTCGGCGTCAATATTACGAGCAGCAGAGACCTCCATGAAGAAGTTAAGACTCAGACAACCAAAGCAGCCTTAATATCTGGATACTTGCGAGATTTAGTATGGCGGAACAAACACATCACCATACAAAGTAAAGTCCGCATATATGACACCTGTGTACGACCTGTTATGACATACGTTGTGGAGACAAGAGCCGAAAACTCGACAACAAAGAGAATCATCCGAATAGCTGAGATGAGAATATGCCATAGCGGGATACCCTTTAAGGGACCATAAAAGAAACGAATACATCCGAGAGCTTTGCGACGTACCAGAAACAGACGTCGCCAATAGAGGAATCATGCTAGGCAGATGCATGACAGCAGATTGCCAAAGATCGGAAGGAACGGTCTCCCAAGATCTAACAGACCTCCTGGACGCCCACCCATATGATGACATGAAAGCTGGAGCCCACCACACCATGCGACTCAAGCAGAGAGAGTACAAGACAAACGCCTTAGAAAACGAAGAAGAAGAATAATAAAATTTTAAAATCAACGATTAATTTAATTAGATGATTTTAACTAAATGCCTCGTCAATTAATTCATTGCATATGTATATCATATTTAAATGTTATTAGCCGCAATATAAGAGCTTTTCAATAGATAATTTAATTATTAACCTCAAGACGTGATTTAGTTTAGAGCTGTTCTTCCAACAGATCTTTGAAAATATGATGCAAAAGATATAAATTTCGATGCCTAACCTAAAACTAAATTAGATTTTTTTTTTTTGATAAAAAAATAAATAAAGTTATCGCATTTAAAATATATTTATGTACTATATCTTCAACAAAAATACAATATTTTGATATAAATTTCGATGCATTTGGAATGATAACCCATTTACATTAGCAGTTATTCGTTTTTCGAGTCAAAAGAAAATGTGATACATTTTTTAAACATTTTAAAGCTAAAGGATTTGGCATGTTATGGCAGTGGATTATAAACATTTTATATTATACACATCTGTCCGAAATGAGATTAACAAAAGTTTAGATATTTGATATGGTTACGAACCTGTAATTAAAACATTACGAGTGTAATTTACGTCGATTTTCCAGGCATAACCAACCAGAATCCCGTGAAGCAACAGAAATTTGCCCATATTTTCTTATGGCATAAATGAAGCGTTTTGATTCTATTTTGTATTGTTTTTATTATTTTGACGTAAGAGATCCGGGAGGAATTCACTCGGCAGAATGTTCTTCCACTCCCAGTGCTTCAGCTGATCATACTTGCAGACTACTAATTGCCATTCTTTATATATACAGTAATAACAATCAATATGAAACAGATATATGATGTTAGTCCATCTGAGCTCTAGACGTGCGGTCTTTCTGCCCTTTTTTGGCTTTATTTTGTTTCAAAAGGCATTATTTATCGATTGAATCGCACTCATTACATTATATTTTCGCTCTGATGTCAAACTGACTTTTATTATATATTTGATGTATCTTGCGTCAAGCACTAGTTATAAACAATATCGTCAAAATTAAGGTGCGAAAGAACCAAAGTATAATACACACATTTCTTGATTGCCTTATTTAGAGAACGCCTATGAGGATACAACAGCTTTAAGCCAATATATGCTTTTTTAATGGCTGCAACAATATGATCAACGAATCTTCATCAAAAGTTACTCCTATTTTTTTTTCTTTTCTTGGCAATTGTAATTGGTTGTCTGTTTACGATTACACTTAAATTAGAATTTAGAATTCTAGTTTTATTCCTATTACTAAATAGCATAATTTGAGATATGTCTTTATTTATTGTTAAAGAATGATTTTCAGAGAGTAGGCATAATCTATCTATATCGGAGTTGCGTTAAGCAAGACCTCTTGATACTCTTCTATATAAAATGAGTGATAAATTTGTGGTTCTTCTGCATACATTTTCATATTACAGACTAAAATATATTTATAAAATTGACTAGAATATAAAATAAATAACAGGTGTCCCAAACGGACCCCTGTGGAATCCCTGTTTCTAATCTTTCTTTTAAAAATTCTCCTTCCTAATAGACCAAACTATCATTTCATACTTGTGTAATATATTTAATTTAATAAACGGTAATTACACTTCTTAGTTTCTATTAGCTAAAAGTATGTGATGTTTCTTGGAACTGCCATGCGTTCACAATCTAATAAAAATCCTAAGAAATTAATCTGCTTAATTATCAAAAGACCTTAAATTTTACCTCATTTTCCTGGACATAGGCTGCGGTGAATTCTTCTTCCCTCTAATAAAACGTTTTAGGTATCCACCTATAGCGAGGTCATCATTTTTTGGATTGCAGCCATACCTTCAACTACATACCTTTTTGCGTTTCACATCCTACGGACAAATTTAACTTTCGGCAGAGGTTAGAGAATACTGTCACCGCATCAACTTTGGTTTATTATCGAAAATAGTCATCTTTATCGAAAATCGGGAAATACACCGAAAATGGTTCTGGAAGGATGCTGAGAATCGTTTTAGTGAGGTTAAGAGAATAGTTAGTTTTGCTGTGGTAAATACCGATCTGATACTGGAGTTTTCCACAAATACTGCCGCTGAATAGTATTTCCGTTGATGGGTTACTAGCAACCAAACCGAAAGCTGTACCAAAAGTAAGTAATATGCTATAGAATGATGATTAATAATTAACTTAATAGGATTAGTATTCATCTGTATTCTGTCTGCTTAGACAAAACTAAGTTTAATAAGAATAGGCATTTTGACTTAAAAACAGTGGAGATTCACTGTTTTTCTATTTTCAATATGCTTCTTCTGGAATCCTTTTTATGGATTATCTTTGGATATCAAAGGCTTGGTACATTAAAATTACTTACATATGGAGTATTTATTTTTCTTCAAAATTTCGAGGATTCTAAAAATTTTGATTTTTCCCTTTGAAACTCTTAGATATTTCCAGCATATTTTCCTTTTATTTTGTTGGATTTTTTCAGCAATTTATCTAATATATTTGTATTCGTTCGCCAATTTTCTACCAATTCTGGTTTTATTTTTATCGGAATTCCTCTTTCAAACAGAGAGAATTTTCTATAAAGGTTCTAGAATTTTCCAACAATTTTTCTATATTTTTATCATTTTCAAAGTATTTTAGAGGATGATCGATTATGTGTCGTCGTTGATATTAAACAAAAACGAATTGGATCGTGCTTCCTTGAGGCTCTATTTTAACACAATTTTCTTGTCAATCTCCAACTGTATTTTTAATTTTCAAATTTATTAATAAGTTATTCATTTACTTATATTATACAGCACTATTCCAATATAGCTTCAATACATATTTGTGAGTGTTGGTGATTTCGAACCCATGTGTAACAAATTTATTTTCAATTAGAGAGATTATTATTAGAAGGATTTATTACATAATAAAGTATGTATGTATGTATGTACAGTAAAGTGGTAGACTTAATTTTTCTTCTAATCAATGGCTATCGATCCGCGGTCTTTCAGCCTAATATTTCAATTATTTAATAATGATTTATTTTACCATATTTTTTTGTAATACATGATTTTTATTAATTATTTGTCTTCTTATGAGTTTGTATTTGCTGAATGCAAACCATTTAAACAAACTAAAATTTCAAGATTATTTAAATCTGAAAAATCATGGTATCTACTTGAAACCATGTGTTAAAAATAACGAAATTTATACATTTGTAACGTTTTGGCATGATTAGGCGATGCTACAACAGCAACTTATTAACTTATTATTCTTTGCGTGAGTTTATGTTTAGATTTTAGCTTAGAATGAATAAAACTGCAGAAAATGTGGCATCTAGCAGTAATGTTAATAAAAATTATTTAAATCTGCATTCAGCTTTCATAAAACTCAGCAGACAGTGACTGAAATCGTATAGGAAGGCCACCATTTAGCCTTCCTATACAATTTCTTTCTCTGCCATTTGTGGAAAGAAGGGTCCTCACTAAATCGTGAATTATATGCAGCGTTATGAAAAAATAAACCATTTGTTCACACCCTAATTTATTTTCGCCGTATATTGAAGTCTATACGATGGCAAGTGTTATGAATGTATAGCAATAAAAATATGGTATGATAAAGAGGCGTTCTTATAATAACATATTTAATATATATTTTAAGTTTAAAATTGCAACAAATACCTAAACACAATATATTAAATTTAGAGATTACTTTGATTAGATTAGCAAATTTATTCTAGTCTAATTTCGACTAGATTAATTGAAACAGTCCGATTTTATATCACTATATATAATTGGAGACCTAAACATCCAAAACTTACAAGAATATTCAATTTAAATTTAAAAGACGGATTTAATCATTCAAACGATATTCCATCTCCTCGAATTTCACCTGCGACATAGTATCCGGCCTTCATTTTCTGTACCAAAGACCTTCCCTCTGCATTCAACCGTGGCATAACTACACACAGGAAAAAAATACATTTTATCACAATGTGTATCACATTGAGAGGGTGAAAACGTAAAACGCGTATACACTTGTCACACGCGTCAGCCTGTCGAGCAGTAGCTTTTCAGTGCATGTCAAGTTTGTGCAAGATTCGCGAACGTATCCCGTTTTAATCCCGGTTTAGCTCGTCTTTCTTTGAACGGGCCCGAGCTGATTAAATTGGCGTTTTTCCCTCTTCGCCGCCCAAGTTGCACACACACACATACGAACACATAGTCGCAAACACAGACGTACACATGCACGTTTTATCTTATGATATCCTGTAAGCTTGTCTGGCACGCTTTCGCCGGAAAAAGTTTGAAGAGTTGTGCATAAAAGTGCCTGATAAAACTTTGAGTGCATTCGTTTCTACTTTTATAGGAAAATCACAATAACTACTCGTATTATATTGGATAATGATTTAAACTGAATCTAGATCTAAAACATCACTATTTGTTACAAAAAGTATGGTTTGTAGTAATTAATTCAAATTTTTGAGTATAATCAGGAATATCTACGACAACAAGGATTTAAAAGCGATGGCGAGAGTGCGGCATCGTTTACTTAGGTCAATTAAGTACATGATTTATTACATGAATGTAGTTCCAACATTTATAAGGCATTGTAAAAGTTAATATTATAGTCACGTAATAAATCACTACCCCATAATAACAAATATGGTTTTGTATAATGATAGCGATTAGATGAGCAACAATGTAGCTCTGCTAATATTCAAGTGGAATGACACCAAGTTTGACAGAAGTCTATATCAAGCAAGAATACTTCATAATCGGTATACATTACGTCGTACCCAAGATATCGAGCAACTAATGGAAAATTTTACTAAGTCTGCATATAAGAGCTTCCCCACTAAAACAATCAATATATCTCGTAGACTTTCATAGATATGGTAATTGGGTCAGAAAGATGAAATTAGCTCTATAAACAAATAAACTAAGTTGTATGAAAACTCCCTATCCTTAAACTGAACAGCGGCTCATACCAAGCGGTTGTTCAAGCAAAAGGCAGAAAAGCTAGTATGCAATAATTTAAAAATACGAAAACATTTCGTAAATCTACAAGAATGAGTCTTAATAAGACTACAACATTTTTAAATTATTACTTAATCTTCTACAACTAACTAAACGACTTTACTATATTTTATTATTAAGCTAGTATGTCATGAGTACAAAAAACAAATAATAGCATACCAATGTCGAAAATATGGAAAACCATGAAAACCAAATGCAATAAAAGGACTACTTGTCCTTCTATTTCGGATATTCAAACCCTGCCATCTATAGCATTTAATATTGACCCACCTTGTAAGAAACCTCTAGGAAGTGGATGCTATGACTTTCCTCACTAGGGACCATTCGCGTTGGATTCATTGAATTGAATTGAATACACCATATGACTTATAAAATGTTAAAGAATCTATCAGATGCTGATAAATTTCTCCTAAATATTCTCTCCCGAAAAAGGTAAAGATGTAAGTAAGTAAATAAATATATTATACTAATTTTTAAGAAGTTACACAGAAAGTATGATAGAGACCCTGTAACTGCTTATAGGATTAAATCCTTATCTTTTAGAGGTGGCCGAAGTTTTAGAGAGACAGTGACTGTCCTGCTTTTTGATATTAATCCTATTTTCAACCAAGAAGGTACCATTCTGAGGTTGCGTGGTCTGGTGGACAAAAACAACCGAGATTACAACTCAAACAAAGTTCACCAAGGTTCAACGGCTGGCATGTCTGGGTATTACAGGGGCTATGATCACGTGCTCTACTGGAGTAATGGAGGCCATGCTAAGCCTCACACCTCTGCACCTGCACGTGAAAAGGGTAGCTGCATTAGACGCCTTAAGAATAATCCAGACAGATACTCCAAAATACTCAACGGTTGAAGTGGCCATCCATGGCCGCCATGAGGTTGAAGCAAAAGTCAGGCAGTTACCATGCTCCTCAATAGTTTGGTTCACTGACGGATCTAAAACGAATAATGGAGTCGGAATCGGCATCACTGGCCCTCGATTATGCTACCACAGTTAGGCTGCATTAAAGGCAATAAAATCACCTACATGCAAGTCTAAATCTGCCTGGGAGTACAAACTATCCCTAAAGCAGCTGGCCAGGAATAACAGAGTTAAATTGCTCTGGATTCCAGGTCACGCTGGGATCAAAGGCAATGAAATCGCCGACAGCCTCGTCAAAGAGCACCTACTGTGTGAATGCTGTGCCCTATCCCTTCAAAGAGGGAACTACCTGTCATCGGCATTTTTAAAGCCTGATGAATTGGTATATATTAACCCTTAAACTATCTTATGCTACGTCAAAAGTCTAGACATTGGGGGACTCAAATAGGTCAGGAATAATTACAAAAAAATTCTTAGGTCGAGGTAGTTTCGGAAGGCTTCAAGGCCATACGACCCACTGAACCCCCATAACAACTATAACTATTTTTCTGGATAAGCTTATAAATGTAGGTGTGTATTTAAAGATTGTGAATAACAGAGTTAACATTTTCGGCAATAGTGAAATTTATATTAACACTGTTTATAATCTCGCAGGGTTTGTCTCAGTTGTTTGTGGTGGCACTCATGCTATTTATACAGCAGATTTACATTATCTCTTCAGCAACAATATTAAGTGTTTGACAAATGCATACGATTTTTATTTCAATTATGCATGTAAAAAAACCCTATTGTATGCAATTAATAGGAGTAAATCATTTTTTGGTAGGCTCCATACCTAGGACAGTAATAATTTAATTAATAAGATTTTATTTAAATTTGCTACAACTCTTTCGTCACACGGTGGTTTCTTCAGGTGGAGAATATACTCTTCAACTAAATGCCTGATCAATCAGTTCAACAGTGTATTGGATATATCTGAGAGTAAGTTCTTAACAGTTATTTTTAGTAGGCATAGGGATCGATTTCCCGCACAACTTGATTTCAATTTTGGCTCTATCCCTTTTATTAACTCCGCCAGATATCGTGAAATAATATTGGGTGAAAACACCTCTAGAAACCAATGCTCTAGAGAGATTGACATTATTAAAGCGACCGCCCGAACCTGATGGGGTAGGAATGTACCTACTTCCGTACTGTTCTATACATCTTGTATTGTTGATTGTATCTAAGCGTTTGAATTGGCCCATGAGCAATGCTTTTCTCATTGTTATACTTTATTGAGAGATCACAATAACCGCTATAATAACCATGTAAAGTATTACTTGGCACGAAAAATTGTTCGCCTACAGACCTAACCCTAGTAAAAATTGAAAGATATTTGCGAAATGCACTGAAAACTACGAGTATTGCATCATTAATGATGACTTGTTACTTGTTATTATCAATAAAACAGTAATGCCGTGACCAAGAAACCAAAGAGCCTCCCTACCAAACACATCAGAGAAGCACTACCCATTATTGAAGCTTGGGAATGTTCCAAAAATAATTTAAATAGACAGGCTTTAATTCTTACAATTGAGCCATGCTAAATGCATTAGAGAAGATAAATCCTAGCTTCTCCATAAAGTTATCAAGTGTTTTAATGAACCACATGCAGTTTACCGAAAACCATACATAATATGAGCAAAGGCCCACAATGATATATAGGGAAATGAGATAGTTGACAAGATAAATTCAATTAGATAAATTTTCTTATTACAAATATTACTATTACAAATTTTCGTAAATCTGAGTAAAAATGGAAAAACCGCTAAACTACTGCACCAACACATACATAGTATAAACTATTATATACAAAAAACTGCTTATAGATATTAGATAAATAGACTGTTTTAAAATTCTATACATCGACTTAAGACTATACAATGCATTTGCTATGCTTTGCTCGCATATCATATTAAAAATTAAAAGATGATCCACTTTGCATATGTGGAATGTTATATTTCAGTATCAGTCAGCTGTATGAAAAAGAAAACAAATGGAGTATTTGTGTTCCAGCAGTATAGAATACAGATGGTCTCTAAAAATGGACTCTCAATAATCTAAGACTGGTTTTGTAAGGTATATAGTTTATCATATTTCTATGGTTTCTCTTAAAATAAAAATAAAATAAAGGTAATGTGAGCATCATAATTCTTTCCCTATATTTTTCCTTCGAAAACTATGAGGTTTGCAGAAAAATACTATTTTTAATAATTTGCTCAATTTTGAATTCTTTACAATTACTTGTTATGTAAATTTCATTTAACTCCTATAGTTTATTAGCAACAGGCAAAAAATGTCAAAATTATTAAGTTAAGAATATTATGAAAAACATGTTTTAAGTTTTTCGTTCTCTTTAACTTTTATTTGAAAAGTTGTCTTATTTTTAAAAATTTCTTAAATTTCAAATTTTATTTGAATAAATCTATTAAATTTTGCATATTATTAAATAGTTACTCCATAGTAATTTTGAATATCCATGTTTTTTTTAGCTATTTGGTTTAGTACGCGATACTTTGCTTGATTATAACTTTTCGATATTTATAAAAAAAGGTGTACCGTTCAAATAAATAAAATTGTATACAACGTGTCCACGTAAGTATACAACAAATGGGATAGTTTTTTATTAATTATTTCGTAGATAATTTTATTCTTTATAAAAGTTCGTGCTTGATCTTAAACATACAAAAAACACAAAACAAATGACATGCGGTTTTAATTAACAGAAACTTTAATTTCTTTAAAATTAACAATCTAAACGATATTATTCCTTTAATAACAATCATTCGATGTGATCCCTTTCCCTCTCAATATATAAATTTGTTCTCTCAGAATATGATTTTTAACCACCCCCATAAAAAGTAATCAAGTAGATTTAGATCAGGTGAGCTTCATCTTCATAAACAGGATCTTCTTAGGAAATGTTCTATTAATTTATAAACACAATATAGAACGATTGTCGTAATCATGTTCTTGCAAAATTTAAACATATCTTGGTTTAAATGCTATCAACTTATTCGCCGCTAGTACCTTATGTAATGTTTACTTTCCCAATTCTATTATTATTATTTCAGGATTTTCAACCACGCTTTGCAAGATATCCAGCGAATTATCCACATGTCTCACTGGTTTAGTACGTTCTTTTTAAAATGAAATTCAAATTTTCCGGTCCTTTTAAATTGCTTTAAAATTCTTGGCACCTGTGAATAACAGATTCTCTTTTCGGGTGCCTGCCGTTAAAAATTTCAGCTGCTTCTCTGTAAATTTTTTAGTTATCGTCACATATTAGCACCAACTCTATCTTGTAAAGTTAATCGCTCTGCCATACTGTATAATGATACGTCAAAACCAAGGTTACTTGATAAAATTCGCTTAAAACGTGCAAAAGTTATAAAAATTGTTCATTATCTTTCTAATATAGTGTTGAATGTCATTTGTTATGTCTTTTTTGTATGTTTAAAATGAAGCACCAACTTTTATAAATACAATTTTCTGTGAAATTAATAATAAAAAAGTTTTCCATATGTTGCATACTTACGTGGACACGTTGTATATTCAACGAAGAAGATAAATACTTAAATCCGTCTTCCTCTTGTATAGCTTCTGCAATTTCAACAGTTTTATTCGAAGCCTATAGACAAAAAAATAATAATGATAGTCAATAGGGTATTCCAAAAGAAAGTTTATATTTAGTGGACCAATTGAAAAAAAGTAAGCCATCTATTGAAAATGTGTTTATTATTTATTAAACAATATAACGTGATAATATATCTCTTAAAAATAATATCGTCCCAAAGAAAACCTTCGCAGTCATTTATCATGATAATTTTTTCAAATGCGCTAGAGAAGTTGGTCTCTTGTGTAAAGTTTAGATTTGAGAAAACCTCACAGAAAAAAGTTCATAGGGTTTAAATCAAGGCTGGGTAAATCTTATACCAATTGAATTTTATAGGGGTTCCAAATTAAAAAAAGTACACCACTTCTCGAAGAGACATTTTTTAAAATTTTGAACAGTCGAAACAATTTATTATTTTGCAATTGCAGTGTTTGCATGAAACTAAATTTGGAAGTTTCTCATTTCATTCTGATATTAGCGAAGTAGTTAAAATTTCAAATATGCTACTTTTTTTCTACTTTATAATGTCATGTTAATATTGGGCATAAGAAAATCTTTAAAATATATAATACATAAAATTTAACAACAATTTAGCTCACAGGACTTGCAGGCGAAGTTCACTATGTGTTCTTCCACTCAGTCCCTTTTTGCCTAAAGTGATGGAATTTTTTTGACAGAGCATTTTCACCATTTGGCAAAATTTTAGCCATTACAGGCATATTTAAGTCCATTTTACATGGAGCTAATTTAATGACATTTGATTGTCATACTGATAGAAGTTTTACAGCATTAACATTACAATGGCGTGATGCACTGCGAAGACAGACGATATTTTTGAAATCTTCGCATATAAAACTTCAGTGTGACAGTTTCAATATAATCTTTCAATATAAACTCCAAAAATTATGCAGATTCATAGGGTTAATGACATTTACAAAAGGAAAAAATATTTTTTTAGAATCATTTAAAACTATTCTGTTTTATATACACCAATGAGATATTTTTTCAATATCTATATTATTAGTTTCTTACAGGTTATCTAGTTCGTAAGTACGATTGACAAAAATTGTATCTTCAGCGATGGCCAATCATTTATATCTACTATAAACAATAAAGGTCCCAAAATGTATGAACGTATTATTCTGGTACTAATTTCTTCTAAATTATATATTCTTGATTTTTTAATAAGACATCATGTGTGACTCTATCGAATGCCTTACATATATCCAAGAATGACGCCATGCAGGGTATTTTATTATCAAAACTAGCACACATTGTCACAAAGTTGTACAAGCGCATCAACTGTAGAGCGATTTGATCTGAAATCATACTGTTTCACATCAAAGAGTTGTCCTGCCTCAAAATAGTCAACTATTCCTCGGTACCGTTTCAGATATCTTTGATATAGTGGAAGTATTAATCTATAGTTATTTACTTCATTTGCATTCCCTTTTTAAGGATAGATATTACTTTTGCTAATTCCAAAGAGTATGTCTAAACAATTATTAATTACCTTGGTTATAGGTGGTACTAATAAGTCTCTTACACCTTTTAAGACATCTACTGTTAATCCATAAATATCTGGACCGTTCATATGCTTTACTTTATTTATAAACGCTCTAAATCTAACACTTTTCTAAAAATAAAAATAAAAATATTCTTAGTGGAGTTTCGAAATCTTTTACTTCATCATAATGATGCACATTTGAAGATGGTGTAGCCCTGTTTACAAAGTAGTTGTTAAAATCATTACAAGTTAATGTATAGTTATTATGAATATGTGCTTAGGTGGTCTGTGATTATTTAGAATATTCCAAGCAGTTTTTGATCTATTGTTACTTTTTAATGTATAAACATCTTTTCCATTTTGTTTTGATTCAATAGTAGATTTATATTTAGTTTTGTAATTATTGGCAGCAGTATTTGTTTTGCTCCTGTACGTAGTCTATAATCATCCATTAATAGGCTTAATATATCGCGCATATTATACAATTCATCAGCAAAATAAGTTACTTTGGAGTGACCTTCAAATATATTTTTCCTTTTGATAGGAAATGATATATTTCTCGCATTTAATGTGATAAACTGGTTCCACTTTGAAATCATATTTTGTGTGGTATCGTTTAAAAAATCACAATTTATATGAAAAATAAAATAAAATAAAGTTAATTTACCTTTCATGTTTACAGGTCTGTAATGTACCGTTTTTTGCAGATTGGAATTACCGGATATTGTACCTTTTACGCAATCTCCTCATGATCTAATATAATTAAATTTACAGGTAACTTATGTGAGATCTCTCGTTGTCATGGTAGAACATAACACCCTTTCTATTTGCCAATTCTGGTCGCTTTTCGTTGATGGCTTAATTCTATTTGTCCAATTGGCGACAGTACATTGCCGTATTGATGTGGTAGCAGCTCAAAATACATTACATCTACGAAATTACAACAAATTGAAAGCATAATTTTTTATGGATATTTGCTTTGGAAGTGGTTGCAGCTTGTTCACCAGGCACCGTGATCGTTTCAAGACGACGTTGTCGTACATTATCCATTACTCATCGCCAGTGACAATACGTTTGAGATATGAATTATGCGCTGTGTTGAATGAATCAAAGAAATTCATTCATGTGAAACCAAAATATTGAGTTTACTAATATATCTTTATCTTTATTTAAACTTTATCAAACATGGTTACAATGTAATATCAAAATAAAATATCGGGACATTCACCATATCAAAGGAAAACAAAAACATACATATAATTTTAATACCATGCTGACGAGCGGAGTTCACGCTTGCAGATGATCTTCCACTCAAACCCATACCCCAGCTTGTGCAAATTTCTTTCTACGGTCCTTTGAGAAATGTTTAATATTTCTGTCACCTCTCGAGTCTTGAGGTCAATTGGCCTTCCTGAACGTGGCGCACCTTTGATATTGAAATTTCCGGAACAAAATTTTGCTACTAATTCTGACAATGGTGTTCTGTTAAGCAATCTTTACCGTACACAGCACATAACTTTTTATGGACTTGTGTTGCGTTTTCCCTTTTCTGAAGCAAGCCAGTAAAACGTAAGGATATTCCTCCGTTCCTTTTGCCCACTTCTTTACGACGACGAATGAATCGATTCACTTACTTTTTTTAATGACGTATCGAAATATAAAAATTCGTTATGTATAATGTAAGACAGGCCCAAAAACCAATGGTTGATAGTTAATTTGGTTCCTAATAAAATAAAAATAATATATTATAAGTATTATGATGAACTAAATCAATTGATTCACTCCAACTTTAAATTAGTACCAGATATACATTTCTATAGCTTGTGAACAAATTTAATTAATTTAATTAAGTACATAGTACTCGAAATGTACATCTTGCAATAATTAAAATAATATGTGAAGCAAGGAATTTTAATTTAAATCAACATAATATAAAATACTTCACATTACTCATTCTAAAATGTAAGTTATTAAATCAGTAGTTAGGAAAAGTATATTTTATTTACGTGAGCAGTAAGTGCTTAATAATTAATCTCGCAATACCCAGTGTCGTTGCTGCAAGCACAGATTTTTTTCTATTTACATCATGCGCCCCTTGGGTATTTATTGCATTCTATTATAATAAATTAGAAGAATGGGCCTGGAAGTATAAAATTTATTAGAGAGTTACATTAAAATAGTTGTGGATCGATACGAGGCGGAAAATTGTTGGCGGAATGGGAACGAATATACGCTTAATGAAATTTCATCAGAGATTACCCTTATTTCCTTTATTTCCTATCCTTCGTGCACAGCATTGCAGTAGATATTTTCCTAATACCTAATTAGTTCTAGCATTTCATTACTTAACCCAACACAGCATAATAGAAGTATTGAAAAACAACAGAAATACAGTTATAATTCCCACTTATATATTATTAATACGTTACATATTAAATTAAATATACCTATGAATTTTGTGAAAGAGATGCTACTCTAATTACATTCAAATAATAAATTGACTAAAAAAAAATAGCCCATCACTTTAAATTTTGGAACATAGATGATGAAGGGGGAGTTTACAATTTCTTGTGTTCTTCCATTCGACCCATTGTGTTTCGCTTCCAATCCAAATCATTTTACTTTATTAAATAAAGAAAACACTTAACTTTTTTATACCACTTATATTTTAATTTCTCGTGACTAGTTTCAATTACAAGGTAATCATTATCAAACTGATAATGATTAAATAATATAAAATATAAGTGGTATAAAAAAGTTAAGTGTTTTCTTTATTTAATAATCGAAAAAAAATGTACCACGAAGTAAACGCCTCCAAAATTCAAGAATTCATTTTACTTTATATCAAATCATAAAAACTTGAAACAAATAGCATATAACATCAAGATCTTTATTTGTATTCATCAACTGTGCTGCACGGATGAGATTCATAATAGATTGAAACCGGTCCGCGGCTGTTCTTGTCAAGGGAATAATAATTAAATGAATAATTTCTTATTTTATTTTTTTTTAATTATATAACCGTATAAATTTTCAATTGAAGAACAGTAAAATGAAAAGTCTATCACCTTTACTGCTGTCTTAAGATTGTATTAAATATAGAATTTGCTATCGTTTACAAATATATACTGTTTGTTATAATTTACTCTCAAGATAAGAAAGGTAGACGGAATACCAAACAGTATCACCCAGTATAAGTAAATTTGATTTATATTAAGAATTATTGAATAATAATAATAATAATAGTGAACTGTATCGTAATAAAATTTAAATTTTTTTTTTAAATATATATTAATTTATATCATTTTTTGTAATTTAATCCTATACAATTAGGGTGCAAATAATGGCCCTTTATAGTGACAGGGACATACACAAATATACTTAAAAACACGGCAGAATGACCACGTGGTCGATAGACGATCACTTCTATTACTACTGTGGTGATATAGATTGTGGTTAGTCCTAGGTAATTTGCTTACATTGTCTTCGGTTTTTATTATCTGTGTAATTTCTTGTGAGATGTATGGGTTGTAATAAAATCGCGAACATTATGGTTAAAGGGGGGTGTTTTATGAGAATTTATGAGGGCGTTAAAATTCGTTCTCTCGGAAAATCGCAGTTACCATATGTATTTCATTGAGGGTGTGAAATTTATGTTTGATTTTCTTTTTATTTAGTTGCCTGTGTTATAAACCCTGCTAATTAATTTGAATATATAGGCGCAATTGTAGTATATTAAAGTTATTGTATAATGTTATTATGATATAAATAGGTAAAATCTCATCTATACTATGTTTTTTGTAAACTAACTAATTTCAATTTTAACCTAGATTCAAAATAGGCTCTTGATCCGATTCATATATTAGTTATAATTTAGACGTACGATGGATTTTTTTAGAGAGAATGAAGGGTATTAATAATTTTGATAAACTACAATAACTAAAACCTTAAAAATAAAAGTTTACTTATACTTACTTATAGAAGAAGTATTACACGAAGATAATTTAGATTTATTTTTGATAAAAAGCTACATTCATGACGAAAGCTATTTGAGTAGAAAAATCGTAAAGCAATCCGTCAAAGGAAGTTCTAGTTTAAATTAATGGGACAGAGTTAGACGAAACGCTAATGAGACCTTTCGAATTTTCGACTCGTCTTACTTGTAAATAATATTTGCATCATTTACTAGAACTTTTACTGACTTCTATAAAAATATTTTATTAATTCTGCAATGGAATCTCTCCAGGTCGGAGATTTACACAATAATATTTTTCCAATATAAGGTAAATGATACATATATATTTGCAATATTATTTCATAAAGCTAACTTTGCTTCTTAACATTTATGTAAAAATGTTTTCAAGTGTTCAAGTGTAATTTCGTTGTTATCTAGTTATGGTTTAATTTTTGTGATTTCAGGATTCTTAATGCCTTGACTTTGGTCAAATAGTTTATATGGACATAATTTATTTCAAATATATTTGGTTAGCTATCATATAAAAAAATTTAGTCACGAATATATAGGGTTGAATCTCGAGTCATTTTGTTTGTTTTACTATTATAATCAAAGGAGTTTTTTATAGAAAGAAATTTTATTCAGTTAAGTATTGGCCATTTTTCGGATAACTTGATGACGTCACGCTCAAAGAACTTCTGGTTTTTCTCAGCAAAAAATCAAGCAAGTGCTGTTTGACTACATTATTTAAATTGAATCGTTTTGCAAAGATCGAAACAAGTCGTAGTCAGCCGGTGCAAGGTCTGGTGAGTATGGTGGATGGTCCATTATATCCAAGTTCCAAGTTCCAGCAATTACTGGCGGGTCACTAAACTTGTGTATGGTCTCCCATTGTCATGATTTTCATTCAAATTCAAATATTTTTTTAATTATTGTATGCATTATAGCAACATTTAAATTTGCCAATTCTGTCCGCTTTCTCTTGTGTGACAACCGTATAGATAGTTTGGTTCTATGGCAGCAGCTCAAAATTCACGACGCCTTTGTCATCAAATTGAGAGCATAACCTTCTTTTGATGGATATTTGGTTTCGAAATGATTCCAGCTTGTACATCGGGGTTGCACTATGATCGTTTTCGTATGATGGCACTGTAAACTAATAATTTTTTATCGCCAATGACAATACACAATATTAACATTTCTTTAAATCTTTACAAAATAGTGTATTTCTATGTTTCTTCATTTCAATCGCCTCCAACATATTTAATTTATAGTCTGTAGATTGTTTTAATATCTTTGTACTGTTTATCGAAAACTGATGGCCTGTCATTATGGTGTGACTAGCAACTGCTGATTTTTCTGGTTTCTGTGTTCTCTGAGTCTGGTTTTTAAATTTCGCTGTGTTTGACCTATATAAACTTTATTGCAATTAATAGAATATATTCCTGATTTGTGTATATCACAATTCATTATCATTTTTGTTGAATGTGTTTCCTAACAAAGATTTTCATTTGGTATTTGTGTACAAAGCCGGGCGTAGGTTAAATTTTTTGTATAATTTATTTAATTTCTGTTCAAAAAAGGGTGTATATACTAATTTAACATATTTTTGTGTGTATTTTCTGTATTTTGTTTTAAGTTTGTTATGGATTGTATTTTGTGTCTATTTACGAGTTTGTTTATTAATTTAATGACTTTTTTCTTATATTTTAGAGATTCTGCAATTTGTAGTTTAATTCTTTTTCTCTGTTTAAATTGGACAAAGGAAATTTAATAGCTCTATAAATCATGGAGTTGAAAGCAACCATATTATGTTTCCACGGGCTATGGGAATCTGCATGAATGTAATTGAACATGTATGTGTCTTTCCTATGAATGTCAAATTCTAATCTATTGTTGACTCTAAAGATAAGTACATAAAGAAAATGAAGTTTGTCGTTGTTTTCTAGCTCGTAAGTGAAATTAATTGAGTTGTATTGGTTATTTAATTCTGATAAAAGATTATCTAAATTTTTATCCTTTTTTACAATAGAAAACACGTCGTCGACATAACGATACCAAATTCTTGGAAAATTGTTTATTTTTATTTTAGCTTGATTTTCAAAATGATAAAAGAATATGTTTGCCAGAAAAGGAGATAAAGGATTACCCATCGCTGTATCAAAGGTTTACTGGTAATATTTGTTATTAAATTTAAAAATTTTAGAATCCATGACTGTTTTTGTTAATTCTAGATATTGTATAATGTCCTCTTCTGAAATTGAATTGGATTTTAAAATGTCATACAATATTTGAATGGTTTTGTCTATGGGTATGCTGGGAAATAAAGATTCTACATCGAATGATACTATCATTTCATCACTTTTTTTCACTTTTAGTTTCCAAATAGTTATTTTACCAATTAAAGATGTTGCAATAATTGCAATAAAGTTTATATAGGTCAGACACAACGAAATTTAAAAACCAGATTTAGAGAACACATTCAACATGATTTGTCGCCATTAAATAATCCATTGTTAGACTTAATACCTACAATTAGTCCCGACTAACAGAAATGTAAACCATTTCTCGGTAATTCCTTAATCCACGTTTTTTTTCTAATAATCCCTTTAGACATAAAAACGCTGCTAACTTTGTGAAACTAGTTAAACTAAGCTATTGATAATGAGTACTCGAAATGTACATCTAGCAAAATAAAATTAAATTGTGAAAAAAGTGTTAGTGTAGGGAATTTATAAGCTAAAATGCCAGGGAGAATATATCGGTCATTAGTGCATACAGAAACTGCAATAATAAATCTTCATTTGCGAATAACATTCGAGAAAATGAACACTCTTTTGAAGAAGATGTACTTGATGTAATCTACTTTGCCGAGAAAGAAGTTGAACAAAGTTAATTGTTTTATTTATTTTTAATTGTCAAAATGTACCACGAAGTGAAAGCCTCCACAATTACTTATTTGAATTTGTATAAGTTCAAAATATTGAATTTACTAACATTTCTCAGCTTGTAGAAATGTCATTTGAGAAATGTTTAATATTTCTGTGGTTTTCCTGAACGTGGCGTATCTTTGACCTATTCTGGCACTGACATTGTGTTAAGCAGTCTTCACCGTACACAGCACATACGTTTTATAGACTTTCGTTGCGTTTTTCCCTTTTCTGAAAAAAACGAAGCGATATTCCCCGATTTGATTTTTCATCTTTCGGCTATTTTACAACGACTGGTGAATTGTTTCATTTACTTTTTTAAAAATGATAATTGAAGTATCTCCTGCCAAATCGTATTTAGAATAGATAATTGAACTGAAGATAGTTAGTAAAATACGAGTGTAAATATCTATTGGTCGGAACTAAAACGACTTAAGACTGAATCAAATAGAATTATTAAAACTA
Source organism: Ontholestes murinus (assembly GCA_963969525.1). Taxonomy (NCBI): domain Eukaryota; kingdom Metazoa; phylum Arthropoda; class Insecta; order Coleoptera; family Staphylinidae; genus Ontholestes; species Ontholestes murinus. The sequence continues at coordinate 58,864,156 of OZ018394.1, read as the reverse complement.
TAAGGTGTAATAAAAAAAATCAATTAGCTTCCAATAGATTGCTTTAGTTATTTGTATCTCGCGTTGTATAAGTCCTATCGGGTTCCAGTAGATGGCGTCAGAAAGATTGACAGTTTTGTGATTAGATGACTCAGTTTTGTTTGAGGGTGCATCGAAGATGGTCAATAACAAAGAGAAAGTACGCTATATTTTACAGTTTTTCTTCGATAAAGGCGAATACGCAAAACAGCATCTGAAAATGTTAATAGTGTTTATGGTCCTGAATCATTTGAATAAGGCTGGATGTATGAATGCCACACTAGTTAATGCAAAAAAAATCCTCATGGACCGAATTTCCATCTGCGAATTGCTACTGAATCACAACTAAATCGACCCATTTCTGAAGCTGTTGATGACTGGTGATAAAAAGTGGATTACTTACGACAACATCAAATGAATCGCGGTGAACCGGCGGAATCGGTGGCCAAACCGTCATTCCTGGTTTGGACTAGGAAAGTTTTGCTGTGTGTTTGGTGGGATTAGCAGGGAATTATTTACTATGACCTGCTCCCCTCTCAACAATTGGACCATCTGAAAGAAGCAATCGCCCAAAAGCGGCCAGCTTTGGCCAATAGGAGAGGAATTGTGTTCCACCAGGACAACGCCAAGCCACGCACATTGATAGTGCCTCAACTAAAGCTCCGGGAGCTTGGTTGGGAGGTTCTTCTTATCCACCTTATAGTCGTGAGCTAGCATCAAGTTTTTACCATCTTTTCCTGTTCATGGAACAATTTTGCTCTTGAAAAATTCGTTTCAAGAGAGGCTTGTGAAAAACGACTGTTTTACCAATAGGGGCGAGGGTTTCTATGAGAGATTCATAATGAAATACCTTCAAAATGGCAACAAGTAATCTAACAAAACGGAGTATATTTGACCTAAAGTAGATCATTCTAACTATGGTAATTGAAGCCTTCAATTTTAGGCAAAAATAATGGATTTCTTTTTACTACACCTTATATTACACCTTATATTATATTTTATTATTTATTATATAGTCGATAAAGATAATTTAAAAAAAATAGCCACTAGTGAACTCTTAAATTTATTCGTCTCTACTTTTGGTTTACGAATTTTTTTGAGAATAATTTTATTATAATATGCTTCAGTTGGTACTCCCTAATTACCAATCATATTCGTGATATTGTTTTAGATAGGTATAAAGCAGTATTAAAACTATAGTTAGAATAGTTAACAATCGTCATACTATACGATTTTAATTTTGTACGAAATCGGATTCGATGAAAAAGCTGTCACTACCGTGCAAGAAATCTCCTTTAGCAGAGGTTTTGAATGTTTAAGCTAAGTTCATTATTATCTGTATTATTAGCATTACTTAACTAATAAATATGTTTTCTAAATTTACTTTAATATATTTTCTATATGTTTGGTGTAGGAGGTTTCATGCAAAGACTATATACTAGTATATAGGCAAAATAAACAATTTTAAATGAATGAGTTGATAAATCCTTTGGCAAACACGGTTATAAATTAGGATTATGTGTATAAAACACAGTTTCTAACAATGTATGTACCATATATACATTAATTCACTTTGAAATATGTGGATTTTTTTACAATTAGATCATTTTGGAGTGATTCACAATCATCAACTGTTACTGGTACCTGTTACTATTAAGTTGTCAAGTATGAAATGGAACAAAAAATGCACATAATTGAATTCAATTTTTTTCCAATAAAAACTTGTTTAAATTTTGAAAGATATGATATTCAGTTGGGGCTACGTCGGGCGTGTACGGTGGGTGACGGAGAGTTTCCAACTCCAACTCCCGTAGCTTTGACACGGTCATTCGTGCGGCATGTTGTCAAGCGTTGTCATGCAGCAGGATTAGAGTCATTCGATTAACTAATTTTGGCTGTTCAATCGCAAGATTTCTTATCATTTCGTCTAATTGATAACAGTGGACATCCGTCGTGATCGATTGGCCAGGTTCCATAAAGCTATGGTGAATGACACCTGTGACAGATCACTAAACAGTGACTATCAGCTTCTTCTAGTGGATGTCTCGTTTCGGGCAGTGTTTCGGTAATTCATCTTTATCCAACCATTGCAATAAACGCTTACGATTATCTCACATGATCCATTTTGCATCACACGTAACAATTCAATTAAAAATGGTTAGGATTTGTTGCGAGAAAGAAGAGAAAGACATGCGTCGAGTCTTTCCTCCTTCTGTGCTTGACTGATGCGGCATCCACTTGTCCAGCGTTACCGATTTGTGCCAAATGAGTCAAGATTGACTGGTTTGATATATTGTACATTTATGATAATTCATGTCCACTTTGGCTGGGATACGCTTCCACAGTGGCTTTCAGGACGTCATTATCCACCTCAGTCTTGGGTCGATCACGTGGTTCAATAGACAGGTCGGAATCTCCTGAACGAAATTTTTTAAACCAACGAGCTTCAGTCGCATTTGTAGTCACTTGAATGCTGAACACACTACTGATATTGGCGACTGCCAACCATGTTGTGACTTTACGCTGGAACTGATATTTCATCAACACAAGAATTTCGCAGATTTTCGTGGTCGCACTTAATCGCCTATACAAAAAACTATTTTTCAAACTGAAATATGCATTAGAAAGAGGAAAAAATATACATTCACACGAACAAAAAAAATTATTTCAACAAACGGCGTCTAAATGAGATTGTGTGCGATTGAAATAAATAACATGAAGTTTGCTCCATTTCATACTTGACAACCTAATATTTTAACAGTTTTAAATCAATAAATACTGGGATTTATGTATAAATCATTAATAAAGATATACACACGACCCTTGCGGTACCCCTGACGAAACTTCAGTTATATCGGAAATATATTTTTTATTTTTGACACATTGTCTGCGTCCAATTAAAATACTGCCCATTTGATGACTGATTCGTGGATTTCAAGACTATATTTCCACAGAATTTCTATTTTCTAAGGAATTTATAATATATATTTCTCAAATTAAAAAAAATATAGTAATTGATCTTCCTTTTTCTTAATATTTTTATAAAACAATTTAACTGATTTCTGTATAATTTGTCTTTGCTTTTGCCTAATTAAGAATAGGTCGAATGTAGCTCGTTTTCTGTTCATTCGGCAATGTGCATTCAAATATAGAATAGATACAATATTTCAGGAAGCTGTTTGGTATGCCATTTGGGCCTGAATTATGACTTGAGGAGTTGCAAATTCTACACGATAATTTATATATGTCTGATAAAAGCTAAAGTTGATGGAATACTTGTTGACATTAACGTAAAAGTAAAGCCTATGGAAAATATCAACAACAATGTAATGCCTTAAAAGAAGTAGTGGAACTTTATAATTATTACAGTTTTATTCTTTATGAAAATTATTAAGTTAATAAATTCTAAGGTATATATTGCTAACTTTAATATCGTAATAATCTTATTCACAATACTTTTCCTATATAAACGACACAAATATACTCTATAAGAATTTGAATAGCATAATGATTTTGGTCAGCTGTTCAATCATATAACGATTATATAGTTAAAAAATTAATACGTGTGATAAATTACACCTTAGCTAGATTATAAGTAATTTAAAAAAAATGTCATATCATTTTCCAGTAGTTAGTGTTAAATAACTATTAGTTCGCCGATGAATTTAATGAATCGTAAGGAAAAACTGATTGATAAATAATAATAATTACTGTGGATTTGAAATTTATAAATGTATAACATGAAAATAATTTGTAATTAAACTATTTTTTATATCTCTTATAAAAAATTTATTAAAAAAAAACTCCTGAACCTTTACGCAAAACATGTAAATCTTGGTAGCGTTTTATATATGTAGATTTCAATTTACTGCGTTCATCTCTATACTCAGCTTTTTCTTTAATCATCCCAAATGAAAGAAACAGCGGGTGGGAAACATTTAGAAAGGCCCAGTATATATAAGTAAACGATTTCGCAACTTTTCCCCAATCTGTTGTACATTTCATTACCAGCGAACCAGTTCCAATCTCTTTGTTGTTAACCCATTTTCTGGTAATGCGAGAACCGTTTTACTTTATTGCGACCGTCTGTTCATAAATATGAGCAAAAAGGGAGACGTTTATCGATGTAAATATGAACTATGACGGAGTTCGCGCCTTGAATACTAAACGGCGCGAGGGTGGTGGAACTCTCCAGGCTAACCATCGCCGCCCCCGGGGGCAGTGAATTATGCCCTCTGTTTATTAGTTCGAATAAATGCCTTTTGCACTCCTTGCCTCTGCGGGGGATTCCGGACAAAACTTTAATTGGACGCCAGCATGAATTCTATTTATTTTATAACTAGGTTTTAACAATATTTTCAGTTAATAGCTTATAAAAGATTTTCCCAAGTAAAACATATTAATTTATAAAAGTAAACAAATAATGTCTTTTATAATTAAGTTTAAATTTAAACATTTAAACGAGTCTATGTATATCCATTAATATGTATTTATACAGTTTGCCAATTAGTGATTTACGCGCACGTTTAACGTTGTATAACAAGTGTTCTATCATTTCAAACTGTGTTTCTAACAAGTAGAATTCTCTCGGTAAGTCAAACTGTAGATTATTCTAAAATTTTGAACAAAACGCGTGTCTGCTTCTAGACGATTATAAACTCGAACAGACAGTAGCTTTATGGAGCAATTGATATAAGAAAAGTTTTAAAATACAACACAACTACTAGAACTAAAAGTTTATAAAGACAAATCCAAATAGTTCTTATAGGGCACGTATAGGTTCGATTCTAAATATCTAATAGATAACAACTATTGGCTTGGCAACTAAGTTATTTCATTTTGGCGTATGAAATGAAATTTATTTTTAATATAAGGAAATAATATATAATCAAACATAATTTTCTATTTTGTTCAATGACCCTTCGCGATCTATCTTGCAAGATTATGATTCTGCGCTCGCAAACTTCTGGTCCTTTTCAGCAAAAAACAGAGCTAATGAGATTTAAAGTCTTCGTCATTTGTAAAAGTTTACAATTTAAAATATTTTGCAGACTGTAGAATACATGGTAATCCGATGGTATCAGGGCCACTTGGGGGATGTATGTTAACATCACTTCCCAACCAAGCTTCAAAATTTCCCACGAGTTGCTGTACATTATACACTTTTGCTCACCAATGATAATTCTTTTCAGAGGTAATTTCATTTTAAGGTGCATATCAGAAATGTTGTTTTGCTGTGTTAAGTGATCCTCTTTTACAAATGAAATATTTTTTAACTTTTTTTGTAAAACTGGGACTTTAAGTGACTATAATTTTGAAAATTTTAACTTGTCATTTTCAAACTAGAGTAATTAAAACTAACAACTTACAGGTTGTATGTATATACTTAAAATTAAGGTCTTACAACTGCGTTAAAGGGGGATTAGCGCGAGCCTTATGTAACTCTAATGGCTCCAGGGTCAATTTTTCGGCCCTTTCCGGCAAAATGTAGAATTGTCACCAAAAGTATGATTATTTTAAATATATCTGGCAAAATATGACTTATCAATTAAATTAAGCCGAAAAGAACGATTTTTTTTATGTAGTATTATATTGAATACTTATCTTGCTGTGACATTTGGTATTTTTAATGTTACTTATGTTGATATATACAACATCTTGATTAACAAACAAATATAATACGTGTATGATACAATGAATGTTAGCGAGTTAGTTTGTTTGTTTGTTAAATGGCTATCGACCAGCGGTCTTTCAGCCTAGATTTTGTCATTGTCGATATGTCATGTCAGTCTGTCTCTGAAGATGATGATGATGATTGATAATGTGATGCGATGAATTCAAATGTAGTGATTGAAGCGGTTTTAATTAAATTTTGGGATCAGGTTGGGAGTTCTGTGCAAGCAGTAGAGGGAATGTGATGGTTGAAGGGATTTTTCGAGAATTTTTCGCTTAGGTATAGAAGGCATTAATTGGTGGGGATAACAGTGATAGAGTCATATAGGAGTTGGTTAGAAGGAATTTGATTAGAATTCTTAGGGAGGATCGCTCGCTAACTTGGGTATTGTGGATAGAAGGATTGCAGGAGTTGGGAAAAAGGACAATACCATAGTCAAGTAGAGGACGACAAATCATTTTATAAATTTTGACGGCTGTTTTTGTGGATATACCGTTTCCTTTGTAAGTAAGACTTCTAAATGATTTGGCTTTGGGGGTGATTTTGTTTTGTTTAAGGCTGTGTGCTTTTTGAAATTTACTTTTTGATCTATGGTAATGCCAAGGTATTTTATAGACATAGAGGGGGAAACATTTGTGCGGAAGATGTGAATGTTATATGCATGATTATTATTACGGTGATAGGGAATTAGAAACTGTAATTTGTGAGGATTGATTTTAATTCGCCATTTAGCAAACCAGTGTTGCAGGGAGTCACTTTGCTGCTGGAGGTACATATGTTGATTCCTTTCATTTTACCCATAAATGAAAGTCACTAACGGTGATGTAACCAATAAAATGAAGGCACTGATTATAATAAACAATAGTCAAATTCTTTAATGATATCGGCATTTACTTGGTGTTTCACTTTTAAGTAAGAAGTCAATGGTTAATATATAGCGAATTCTCAAATCTAATTAAATTAATTAGAATATCAATCAATAAAATAAAATGGCATTTCATAAACCATTCTACAATAGCGCTTATTAGTAAAAGACATCCCTGAAATACTTTAATAGCATTCTAAAATTTAATTGTATTTAATTTTAATTAGAGTACTGTTGTAATCATTTTGATAATCGATAACATTATACATTGGGAATTCCCTATTTATGAATTCACTAGGGCAATTCAAGAGAGTTCACTCTATTTTTAAAATTTGTTGGACACATTGTTATATTTATTTTATTGTTGGTTTTAATGGTAACTGAATAATTAAATGGTGCTTTAATTTGCAGGGTGGCTTGATTAGCATGCAAAGCGGAATTAAATTTTATCAGCAAATTTAATTCAATTAATTCCGTTGTGGTTATATGTTACACAATACAAACAAATGTATTCTCAAAATTGAAATTATATTAACATTTTACTTGATAGTGGAAAAAAATATTAATTTTTTCATGATTTATCAATGTCAATTCTACTAAACACATTAAAATTACAAAAAAAATAGTGTAAATTATAAACTCTTTATTAGTCAGAATCTATTGAAAACGATTTGACTTATTGTGAGAAAGTTATTTGTTTATGTGATTTTATATGATGAAACCAAATGATCCTAATACAATGCTCGTCAACTAATTCAACAGGTATGCGTCAAATTATACCACCGTATAAAGTTTAATTGCCGCAGTTTAATAGCTTTAATCAACTTTTTTTTTCTTTTGATAATCTGTCTACTTTACTTAAATAATTTACCAATAAATTAATTACCAGTTTTTCAATATCTCATGTTTTTACATGTGTCTAGGATCATTCATTCTTAAAATTATTTTATTTGGCTATGTTTATTTCTGTTTCTTTTTGTTTTGTTTTATATATGCCCATGTTTGTTAATACATGTCTAGTATTTTATTTAATTATAAAGATTAGGTGTGGATGGAAGAGTGGTGGCTGTAATCTAACCAAATCCCATCTATTGATTCACATGTAATTCTAATTTTACAGTAATTGTTTGTTGCAATATATGAATAAATTAATAAAATAAATAAACTGATATCTATTACTTAGATAACATTGATGATAAAATGTAACTTCAAATGCTTGTCTACTACATATATTTGATAAATTGGCCCGACAAAGGCTAAAATAAAAAATACACCTTGATAATTGGAACTATTATAAAGTATATAATTAATAAATATATTAATAACTGTTGAATCCATTATCAAATCCAATATTATTTATAACATTCTAATTACTTATTACAATAACAAGAGCAAATGTAATTATTAAACAAAAACACGGCTGTTTAGAGTTTTGCTTTATTTTGTATATACAGGGTGAGTTTTTTTCGTTGTTATCTATGGGGATCTCGGAAACTATAAGAGATAGAGAAACGGTTAAATGAGGAAAGAACTGTAGATTTACGAGACGAATAAAACTCCACTTTCAAAATTTTCAAAAAAGTCAAGGGTAACTAGATATTTTGAAAAAAGTAAAAAGTGTCAATATTTTCAAATCAATATATCTCGGTTATTATAACAGATAGAAAAACACTGCAAAGGACAAAGTTTTAGATAATTTTATGCAGATTAATAAAAAATAATCATAAAATTTTTATCGCCATTATTTTCCGAGATATGACGCAAACTTACATTTTTTTTAAATAGAAACCATAGTTGGCTGTGACCTCATTCAAAAGGTATTTTTTTTCTCTTTAATCCAATATGACATACGATATAGTTATTTCTAAAAATAAGTGAGATAGTCATTTTAAATTTTATTATAAATAAAAAATGGGTAGCCATGAAAAAGATTAAAGTAAAACAATTGCAGTTGTTTATAATAATAAACTTAAAATGACTATAACTCACTTATTTTTAGAAATAACTATGTCGAATATCATATTGGATTAAAGAGAAAAAAATACCTTTTGAATAAGGCCATAGCCAACTATGGTTTCCATTTAAAAAAGATGTAAGTTTGCGTCATATCTCGGAAAATAATGGCGATAAAAATTTTATGATTGTTTTTTATTAATCTACATAAAATTATCTAAAACTTTGTCCTTTAGAGTTTTTTTCTATCTGTTATGATAACCGAGATATATTGATTTCAAAAAATTGACACTTTTTACTTTTTTCAAAATATCTAGTTACCCTTGACTTTTTTGAAAACTTTGAAAGTGGAATTTTATTCATCTCGTTAATCTACACTTTTTCCCCATTTAACCGTTTCTCTATCTCTTATAGTTTCCGAGATCCCCATAGAGAACATCGAAAAAAACTCACCCTGTATATATATACATATATATATATATATATATATAATTTAATAAAAACATCATTTGATACACTCAATATTAATATTTCAATTAAAACAGAATTTTTAAATATCCTTGAAATCATTTTAAATAACAACTATTTTTCATTTGAAAACAAATATTATAAACAGACAGAAGGACTTGCAATGGGTTCACCTCTGAGCCCATTGCTAGCCGAAATTTTCATGTGCAGTTTAACAAATATTATATTAGATTCTCCATTAGGTAAAAAACATATCAAAATGTGGTTTAGATACGTCGATGATATATTAGCTTCATTTGTAGGAACAGATAGATATCTAAAACAATTTTTAGAATTTATTAACAACCTCCACCCAAATATAACATTCACAGTTGAATCCGAAATTAAAAATAATATTAAATTTCTAGACCTTTCAATAACAAAAACTAATCAATCATTAACATTTGAAATTTACCGTAAACCTACTTATACTGATCGAATAATCCCTAACTGTTCTAACCATCCACTAAAACATAAATTGTCTGCGTTTAATTCTATGATTTTTCGAGCTTTTAGTATTCCACTGTCAGAACAAGCATTTAATTCAGAAATTAGTGTCATAAAAACAATAGCTACTTCAAATGGTTATTCTCCATCAATAATAGATAAATTAATTAATAAATATAAAATAAAAAACTTACATAAATACATATATGCGAATCAGGTATCTCAAAAACATTTAATTTATAAGCCCCTTACCTTCTTTGGTGACATTTAATTAAAATTAAACATATTTTGTCGAAACATAATATAATAGTAGCTTTAAAACCATTTATGAAAATACGCAATACAATTTTTAATCAAAAAACATCAATAGAAAATACTCACAGATCAGGGATATACAAACTCACTTGTGAAAATTGTAAGGGAGTTTATATTGGTCAATCTAGTCGTAATTTCAATACAAGACTAAAGGAACATCTTCGTTCTTTTCGGCTTAATTTAATTGATAAGTCATCCTTTGCCAAACATATCATCGAAAACAATCATACTTTTGGTAAGGATGTACTGTCAATTATACATTTTGCCGAAAAAGGCCGTAAGATGGACCTCCTGGAGTCTCTTGAAATTTACAAAGCCCGCGCTAATCCGGAAATCCCAGTAATTAACGACCAGGTTGACCTGATATATACCCCCTTTTTAACGCTGTTGTAAGACCTTAATTTTAAGCATATATATACCTGTAATTTGTTAGTTTTAAGTACTTCTAGTTTGATAATGACAAGCTAAAATTGTCGAAACTATAGTCACTAAATAAAGTCCGTGTTATACAAAGTTCAAGTTTTTTATTTGTGTATATATATACAGCTACCATTGTTTCACCATACTGTGGCTTCATCAGGTAGATGAATGATTCATCATAATTCATAATTGCAGCCTCGTGAATGCGCTAAGAGCAAACATATTTTACCCTTCTCGTTTTACACGTAAACTACTAGAAGATATCGAGGAAGTTAACTATATAATGTATATAGTAATACTACCCTACATGATTAATATAGTAAATGTCAATTAGATGAAGTCCTCCTGCATGGAAAATGACATTAATTATAACAAAAAACAAAATTTACTACTCAATTTGTTGATAACAGGCCAATATCTCGTCTTTTTAAAAATTTAGAACCTTAGAATAGACTTCAACTGCACAAGTACCCTGTAATAAATAACCGACGACACTTTAAAACTTTAAAATAATCCTATGCTGGTTACAACCTTTTAATTACAGTCTTTGATACTAATCAAGTTTTGCCTTCTATACTTCGTTATATTGGTTTTGATCAATAAGATGTCAGGCTGTAAAATTGAAGTCGGACTTATTATGTTCCAAGGAACTTTTATCGTATATTCACCACGAATTGATTTTAAGATTTATTCTATCTACATTCCGTCTATAATAAATAATTTAAATAATTACAGATATTAAATGTATGCGGATGATACTAAATTGTACATCTATTTTTCACCTAATTACCGCTATGCATTATTATAATTGAATTGTCCAAATTGTTCCAAAATTGTAACTTACTTTGGTTTTGTGACGTGTGCAAAAAGTAACAGCTGGACCTCAAATCTCTACTACTTGGCTTTAACGAACTTAGACATATTGTTGAGAAACACACTCTGGAATTGCAAGAACTTCAAGAAACAGTAATAGATTTAACAAAAATAACTTCCAACAACCATAACCTTATTGGAGAATATTAAAAGCAAACGAAATAAAACCCAATCCAAAACAAAAATACATCATTTTAATACCAAGAGCGATATCCATGAATCAATAGATGAATCATCAAAAAAATAAATAAAATAGACAATTGCTGGATTAATCACAATTGTGATTAATCCAGCAGAAACGGCCGAACCCGATGCAAGTCCCGAAACGGTGATAAACAATGTACCAAGGAAACATAAACGTAACAGAAATGTTCTTATTGTAACTTCAGCAGAAGAAAATAAATAGCAACGGTTCCAAGAAAAGAAAGAATATGGATACACGCATCTAGATCCGATATTAATTGTACGGAAGAAAATATTATAGATTTTATTAAGAAAAAAAAACAGTAATTATTAACATAAGCTGTACTAAGTTACAATCAAGAAGTAACTATGCCACATATAACTCCTTTAAAGATCCTTTAAGGATCCGAAGATTTGGCCGCAAGGCGCAGCCATAAGTAAATTTTAGTTTTTTCGGTGGAAATCATCCACATTATCTCATAAAATATAAATTTCTCAAAATTCTCTTCAACATAACCCTCAATCGGTGGCAAATAAGCTTGACAACATGTACATGTTTCTACAGTTGCATAAGATCGACATACTCGGCCTCTCAGAGCACTGGCTCACAGAAAATAGAATAGAGTATCTGCATATTGAAGATACAAGCTCGAAGCCAATTTTTGTAGGCAAATGCATGCAAGGGGTGGATCAGCAACTTATACGAGAGATGGAATTAATATTCACAGACAACGGAGTTATTGCAAATGTCAGCTGTGCCCCAGGGAATGGATATTGAATGTTGTGGTATTTTGTTAGAGTTTAGTTATTGTAAATATTGTATCTTAAGCATATATTGATGACCAGAAATATTATAAAAACTTTATTGATAGCTCCACAAATTAAGCTAAAACCATATGGAATTTAGTAAAAAAGAATCTTGGTAATAACAAATAAATTCAAGTAAACTTAAAAAATAAACGACTCAAAATTTGCATATATCGTATTTTATAAATAAGGTAAACACAAAATTAAATGCTCGTTTTGGTAACAATTTTTCAAGTGATTGCACAGTGTCCCAGTCTATCCGAAATACCTTTTTTCCTTAAACCTATAGATCGTTCAAAAGTTTTGAAAGCCATAAATGTACTAAAAAAACAAGAGCAGTTGTGGTCCTGATGGCATAACATCGCAAATTATCAAGGCTATTGCTGAAACAGTTGTAGATCAGCTGGTCTACCTATTAAATGAGATAAAGCAATTTTTCCTGGTGTGCAAACATTTCAACAATTGTGCCTATTATTAAGAAAGGTGATGCCAATGAGTTGGATGATTTTAGACCAATTGCAATAATAAACGTAACTAGTAAAATATTTGAAAACTATTCTACTGAAACAGCTGCACATGATTTTTTTCTTCTATTGATATTGTAGCTAAATTAGACAATCTTTGCAATCTCTCTGCGCTTGCTACTGTAATTGGCATTGTTATTCAAATTCAAGTTATTGTGATATCGATTATAAATTATTTAAAAATATAAATTCAAGAAATTTTACATCAATGTTAAAATCTTTAAAAAGTGATTGACATAATATAATTTCCTCTCACAGGTCATCAACATCTATATCAGACGAACTATTATTTTCCTTCAAAAGATTACAATTAATGATACGCTGGTTTTTATCTTGATCATCACTTAATTTAACTCTTTTGTAGACCATTGTATTTCCCGGGCATGTTTGAACCGTTGTCGTAACCCTGCCCCCTTAAAATGTTTGTGTCCAAATTATATTTTGGCAGTTCCTTTGTGATAAAAGAAGTCAAACTAGAGGCAGCATCGGTAATGAGAAAAAAGTTAAAAAATGCTCTCTTATTTCCAACTGTCTTAAAATTGTCTTGATGTTAAGTAATCTAATAATTATACTAATTTGCTCTACATGTGAAATGTCGTTAGTACAGTCAAGTATCAATGAAAAATATTTATTGGTTTGGCATAAATTTAAAATATAGCTTTGGATTACAAATTCGGGTACAATTCCACTTTAAATTTTGTCTCCAAGATAACTCGACATATTCGTGAGTTTTGAATCAATTGCTATGCGTCTCAGATCATCAGTAATAATTGGATCAAATGTTTCTAACATTTCCATATATTTTTAAAAATTTCCGTTGTTAATCGTATAATTTATTACTCGTCCCACAAAAAGCCATATTTTGTGTACTTAAAAATCTAACGACAAAAATAATCCTCTTAATTACATCATACTAGCGCTTCTTTTTAACTTCAAGAAGTTTATGCTGCACGCAGTCAATAGGGGTTTTATTTTTTAAAGATTGATTAAATTCAATACTTTTTTCTTGTTATTTAAATGAGAGGGACTTTTCTCGTGTCTATTTAAGTATAAAGCTAAACGTTGCCAGGGGTTAGTTCCCTCATAAAATATGTTATTATGCGAATCTCTGTGATACTTTTCTGCGTTTCTTACTTATGCGTTCTCTAGTATTAATCATAAAACGAGCGGCTATAAATAAAGGACTATATCCTTCCACGATAAGATGGGTGGAGGCAATGCTTCAAAGCCGATTAGTAACGGCTTCTCTAGCAGGATCCACAGTATATATGACTGTAACAAAGGGGTGTCCTCAGGGGGGAGTTTTGTCCCCCACACTATGGTCAATAGTGGTGGATGGACTCCTGGATGAACTGCATGGAAAGGGTTTTAAAACCCAATGCCATGCAGATGGCATCGCCGTAATAATCAGGGGCAAGCATGAAGGCATTCTTACAATCCTAATGCAAAAAGCACTGAATAGCATCAATAACTGATGTGTTCGGGAAGGACTAAGTATCAACCCGAATAAAACGATCATAGTTCCATTCACGCGTAGAAGGAAGCTGCACATAAAGGCTCCCTCGCTGAATGGAATAGAGATAAATCTGGATACCCAACTGACTTTGAATCAGCATGTCGACACAATCATGGCGAAGGCAACGATGTCGCTTTGGGCCTGTCGGCGGCTTATGGGAAAAACCTGGGGATTAAACCCCAAGATCACGTATTGGGTGTATAGAACAGTGGTGATACCCATTGGCACCTGTGCTGCCCTTGTGTGGTGGCCAAAGACCCAACAACTAGACACGCAAAAGAAGCTCAGTAGGCTTCAACGTTTAGCATGTCTAAGCATCACAGGGGCCATGCAAACGACCCCAACCGCGGGAATTGGTCATTGGTCTCACACCGCTCCATCTAGTGGTACAAAAAGAAGGACTTGTGGCAGCCCTTCGACTACAGCAAAGGAAGAAAACACTGCCGGGGGACTGGACAGGACACTTAGAAATACTGCAGCAAATCGACCCGGCCCTTCTTTCCAAACCGACGGACATTATGTCCAGGAAGCTCGAATTCGAATTACCGTTTAAGGTGTCGATCGAGGACCCCAAAACGGCTTTGATGAGAGTCAAGGAGATTAGACGAGGGATATCAGCCTGGTACACGGATGGTGCCAAAAATACCAGAGGTACTGGAATAGGCATTTATGGCCCTAACAAAAACCACAGGAGCTTCATGGCTCTGGGCACGACGCCCACGATTTTGCAAGCGGAAACGATTGCAATTGATATGTGCGCCAGAGAATGTTTGGATAGGCACCTAAATGGCGCGTATATATACATCTGCTCAGACAGCCAAGCCGCATTAAAGGCCGTTCGAGCCTATAGTCACGGCTCACGGACTGTCTGGGAATGTCGAAGATCCCTCTCGCAACTGGCGAAGAACAACTTGTTGACCTTCATGTGGGTCCCAGGGCACGGGGATATTAAAGGCAACGAAGTGGCCGATGAACTCGCAAAAAGAGGTGCAAATGCCACTCCTATAGGACCAGAGCCGGTTTGTGGACTCCCCATGGCGCATAGAAGAGAGGTGGTGCAAAAATGGGAAGAGGACAGAAGACGTAAGTATTGGAACAATGTACCAGGTCTACGTAAATCAAAACGACTCCTGAAACTGGATCACAGCCACAAGGTGCTTGAACTCACAAGGAACGAGCTAAGAACTCCGATACCATTTGCGGAAAATGGGAAAAGAGGAAAGTGGAAACTGCAGATTGTGTGATTCGGTAGATGAAACTATCGAGCACATACGCGATTGCTCACAAGCGTCTTTCACACTTCGGCAGGGACCGATTATCCCCCGAAGAAGTGAGCATTATCACCCCCAAGATAGTTACCAGATTCATGATGGACGTGGGACTGCTTGGGAAGTGATTGGTTAAGGATAGAACAATAGATCTGTTAGGTCGCAGTTCACGAGAGACTAACACACCTCACTAAGACCCTACTTAACCTATAACCTATAGTATTAATCAAATACTAGACAGCTTGATATAAATTCATCAATGATATAAAATGAATTACGGAGCAGATATTCTCGTATTTTAGATTTAAAAATATTACATTGAAGATTTTGAATCATCCTTGGTAACATGTTGTAAAATTTTATATCAAAGTATCTTGTGCGAGTAAATGATTTGGAAAGTCTGAATGACCTCAAACGCAACTCATTCTTTCCTCGTGTATCATGGTGATGAAAAGACGTATTCTGAGTGTATTTGTTAATATTACGTTTAACATACAATAAACATTCCAGGATGTATATACATGGAACAGTGAGTATATTCAACTTTTTAAAATACTCTTTGCAGTCTTGACGATACGTAAGGCCTGCCACCACTCTAATTGCTCTCCGTTGCATACGAATATGTCACCTAAAATTGACGAATGTTCCCAAAGTCCCCAAATAAGGATACCATAACAAATATGCGAGTGTACAAATGCAAAGTATGCAGAGCGAACCGTATTTATTGTTACCGATCTTTCCAAGTTTCTAAGAATAAAGATATTTTTGGATAAATTCTTAGCTAGAATTTTGCCATGTGTCTGCCAGGTCAATTGTGAATCAATTGTTAACCCCAGAAACTTTAGAAACTGGATGGTGGATGGTTTCAGTAGCTTCAAAGTTAACATCATTTCAGTTGTTTTAGCAATATTTAATTTTAATTTATTACTATTAAACCATACTTCGACAACTACTTTGTCAGTATTTAATTTGTTCTCTACCATGAGAAGGGAGTTTCCACGAGCAACAAGAGTAGTGAGTTAGTGTAAAGTACAGGGGATGTATTTGAGATGTTGGTAGGAAGGTCATTAATATAAATAAATAAAAAACTGGCCCAAGGATCGAGCCTTGTGGAACACCTTGCTTAATAGGAAGAAACTCACCTCATCTGTGATAGATCATTTATGATAGTGCGTGTTACATACTTTTTATTTATACTATCAATTTTAACTATTTTATTTATTTTAGGCATTTTACTTTATTTATACTATTAATTTTAACTATTTTATTTATTTTAGGCATTTTATTTATACTATTAATTTTAACTATTTTATTTATATTATTTAATTAATTTATTTTAGCCATTTCATTATAAAAGGAATCGTTTTATAATTTTATTCTTATCTTAACTGTTTTATTTATACATTGTCTGTTATTTATTACATTTCTATTTATTAATTTATTAGTTTTATATTATTTTTGTAAGAGGAACACTGTGAGATAATGAATATTTCCCTTCTTGTTAAACCATTTGGAACTAGACACCTAGACTTAACTAATTTTATGCTGTTTTTTGTCATTTATTGTAATATTATGCAAATATTATTGTTGTAAAAGGAGATTCCGTTAAATAAATTATTATTATTATTAACTTTGATTTAGCTCCGTCATAACTAACATTAACCTGCTCTCTATTTAAAAGATATAACGCAATCATTCGCACTGCATCTGGGCTAAAGTTGTTAAAATATCATGTGTCATGCAATCAAATGCTTTACTTAAGTCTAGGAAGTTGCAAAGTACAACTTCTTCATTCTCAAAAGCATCATCATCACATTTTCCATGAGAATTTTATTTTTTTGTTCCATCTCTTCTAAAATAATTTTTTTAAAGTTATTTTCTTTGTTTATCGCAAATTAATAATGAATTTGATGGTTTATTTTCATTTTGACTTTGACTTCCTTGACTGCTGGGTGGTTCGCAAATATGGTTTTTGATACAGCCGGGGTGTACTTCGATGTTATCTATATTTTATAATATTATTGAATATAATTAACCCACCTACCTGCTTAAAAGCTGTATAATAGCCGCCGGAAGAAACCAACGATGGATTCTTCACGAGAATATGCTGAATGGGTCCGCCCGGGTCTCTTCAATTAAAACTATAGTAATAGTATTCATTTTTAGATTAATTTAAGGAGAGAAACAAAGCAAACAATAAATAAATAATAAAATGTAATAAAATCCTTTAGTTCGTTGTAGAAAATTAAATAATAAATTTAAAAATACGAAAACATTTCGTGAATCTATAACAGTGAGTTTTACTAAGACTACAAAACAAATTAATTTGAAACAACTACTTATCTGGCTAATACCTCGACATACATTGAATAAAACAAAATTAATTTGCGTGTTACGAATAGTACAACTATCAACTAATCCATCTCAGGTATAAATTCAGACCTTCAGTAGATTATATTTTATTCTTGTGTCAGTTGTCGTACATGCCTGAGTAAGTTATTTATATTTCATTATATTTATTATTATATTTCATTATATTTATTTTAGTAAGTGTTTTTATTTGTATTTAAAATCAATTTTATAATAAAGCTGTACTGAAGAGAGCGAAAGTTCGAAACACGTGTCTGCAGATGATTTATTTTTAAAATGAGTTTAATTGCTGATAATTCGCAATTCAGTTTTGCAACAGGTGCACGACGCAGATTTTAACTGTTATTTTTAATTCTAAATATTTTGGTCTCTTATGTTTTTGTTCTAAAACAATTAGGGGAGCAGGAAATTGCATAAGTGTGATTTTACATGTTAAATTCCTATTACCGAGAGGAAAGTTCAACACCCGGTATATGCCAAGCAGGTAAAGATTTTAAGGCTTGGTTAAAAGAATTGACAACTCTATATTAGAAAGCAATTAAAACATGAGTTTTGCAAAGCATTGACTAGATAACAACAGATATTTTATTAACTAAATTCTAATCATCCTAAATAATAAATACGCAAAGAACACCAAGGATGATATATCGATTTCTATACTCGCATGGATGCTTTCATGTGAGTATAGAAATCGATATATCATCCTTTTCTAATTACAGCTATATCCTTTTCACACGTATTCGTCATTTTGAAATTTGAAAAACATCATTTTTATAACCCAAAAAATACTAATGACTACTAAGAATGACATAGTTAAATAATTCGCATTAAGATTTGCTAATCAATATAATTATATAAATTATTCTTTATGTATATCTACGTTTATTCCATATCCGCAGGAATACTGTTTTATAAAATAGAATTTACGAAAACTTTTAGGACTTTAAATTATATGGTTAGCTTATTTAAAATCTCCTGTGTATTTTTCCGGTTCAGTTTCCGCTTAAACGCACCTGAGAGCGTATTATAAAATCGTTATCGTTTTGTGTAATCAAGCCAGAGAGATCGAGCAACGTTATTACACGAACTCTCTCCGATTAGATAACCCTTATCAGACCTTTTCGGGGTCCCCTTTACCATTCCATGTCCATTCTTTTCTAGTACGAGTCGTTCCGTCGTCCCCGAATCTCAGCAGTTCTGCGATGTGATTCTGTTTTCTTTCGGTCCTTTATTGATGCTATAAGGTTAATTAGATCGAGAACATAATTTGAATTTTTGCAGTCCACGAATTCCTGCTCCGTAAGGTCGGATATGATTCCCGAGGTGAGTGGGCGTAGATGCGAATTCCTCGAATAGTTCGACGATTTAATTAAACGACAGTCGTGTTTTTGTGGAGTTTTTTTTTCGAGCAGCAGGGGTCGCTTGTTGATTGGTGTTAAATGAGCTGATCCATTGGTGGTTTATTTTGTTTCAGTCAATTAAATGTGAATTGCTTGATGTTATTACTTGTGTAAAAGCATTCAATTAAATTATAGGGTTGATCAAAATTTAGCTAATAAATTATTATACAAATACATAATTACTAGAGAAGTCAAGTTTCTATATAAGAAAACTATAAAAGTGACTTCCAGTTAAAACTTGAATAACTAATAAAGTGACAAAACTTGATTTAAAATAATAAAATTATTATATTATTAGAAAGTATTTATATCTATTGGGAGTAAGAATTTGGTATTCATTCGCTGGCACAGGGGAAATAAAAATATATGTGTCAACGTGATTAACTAGCTTGAATAACAGTTTTACTATTTTTAGTTATAAGCACGATTTTTTTTTCTCGTTTAATCCTTTAAGAGACGCGTTAACGATTAGTCTTTCCGCTTTAAGTTAACAAAACGGCCCTTAGTGCAACCATAAATTTTAGTACATTGTAAACCTGGTGGGCGTCGATGGTGAGGATTTTGAACGACTTCTCGGCCGAAATAGAAGTCGTCGCGACGTCGCGGCACTCTACCTCTTTAATTAGAAAACTTCTTATTCTTCGCTCTACGCGGTCCGTGGAGAAATTAGCGGTTTTGATCATAAATACACTGTGAATAAGTGCAAAGTTAAAACATTATAATTAAAGTGATATAAATCATCAGTGAGAGCTTAATGAAATACAATGTATTATGTGAACTACTAAGTGATTTGTTATGGTGTTTGTGATAAATTTATGTAAATAACTTACATCCGAAGTGAAAAGCCAAAAAAATCGATAAATATAAATATAATCTTTATATATTAAAGAAATGTTTATGTAAAGGTAGAATAATAATATTATCAACATTATGGGCTGTTTATTTTAACAAAAAATAATGTACATATCGTACATACATATTACTTGATCCAGCTTTTTGGAGATCCATCTATTGATGATAACAATGGAATAAAATAGAACACTAAAATACCAAACATTCATAATGAAATATCTAAGTTGTACTATTAAAGATATTTTAAAATTTTGAAGCTGTTCGAATTTATCTGCCTTAACGCTTACTTTATTCAACATAAAAGAAGATGGATGTAATTCTCGAAGAGAGACCAATTCCTCCCCCTAGAAAAAAGAAACAAGCTAAATTGATGAATGGTTTTAGTTCCGTACAGAACAGCCCAATAATGCGCAAAAAGTACGATCTACAAACACCAGACGACTTTGAAAACATCAATTGGATGTCTACCCAAGAACTATCTAAAGCGATTGAAGCTGAAAAATGCAGAAAACGCATCATTTCTGAGCATTCTTCGTCGCAAGAAAATAAACGAAATATAATTCAAAATAACTCTGAAATTGAAAACTTGTTTTCATTAGAAAACCAGTGTACTATTGCAACCAAACACTTACAAAATATATCTCAAAAGTCTATTGTAAATGCAGATACAAAAATAAATGAAGATATTTCGTTAAAATTTGATTATCTTAATGAAGCTCCTAGTAAAGGTCCAGTATCTGAACATAGGAACATAATAGAAAATTGTCCTAAGAAAAATGAGAGATTAATAACCAAACATGAATATCAGGTTCAAGTGAGGAGCCCAAACCTATCTTTTAATCAAGACCCAGGTGCAATAGAATCATATTCACTCGATAATAAGGAATATATACACAACCCATGCCTAGAATGTTATTCAAATGAAATTAGTAGTGCTTCAATATTTTCAGACAAAAATGAAAAGAAGAATATTTTAATTAAAAGCCAAAACTCGAAGGAAAGTAAAGGATTGTCAACTAACGCTCAACGACAAAATTGTTCCTTTTTTCTAGATCGTTTATGTGAAAACTCTTCTTTTAAACATATGAAAAAATCAACGTCTGGAGAAGATAATCCATCAAAAAGAGACTCCAGTAATAACAACACTGAATTTTTGTCTGAAAATTGTAAATTAAGCAAAAATGTTAATTCAACATTTCAAAAAACTAGTCCAAATTTTGGTCAATTAAGCAGATCATCAAAAGTAGCAGAAAACAGTGAAAAATCACAATCTTTAAACGTAGATGAAGAGTTACATTTACAAACAAAATATGACCATATTCCGGATAAGTCAGGATATCCAACAAGAGATAAATCTAAACCGACTCAAGATTTAAGTATGAATAAAAATTTATCAGCAGGAGGAAATATGGCTAATTTAAATACTAAACAAAAGACAGAAGGTAGTATTTTACAACAAAATAATATAAAAAAATATGAGTATGAAAGATGCAGAAATTCAAATCAGATACAAGACGAAAAAGGTAATATCTACGAACCAAATGCTAATACAATAATGCCCTTAAATCATCAGAAAGTAGTGCCAATTTCATGCCTTTCTTGCAAGAGAAGCGATTCCGTTAAAGGAAGTGAAGTAGATAATAGTTTTCGTATTTCTCGACGAAGAAGTCGATCACTACAACGTGATGTAAACAATAATCTTCAAATAAAAAGAGTAAAAAGTAGATCATTAGATAGAAACACTGGTTGGGAGGGCAGAACGTATTCAAGTTTTAAGGAAGTTGCTTCTAATAAATTGACCAGTTCTGTGGTTTCACATCAACATCTATCGCTGGATTACTGTGACGATAAATTAGTTCCACAAGTTTTAAAGAAACGGGCATCCGGCTTACACCCTATTAAATACAATTATCCTACGATATTACCATCACATCTTCTTTCAACATCACCTCAAAAGTGTTTTGCCTTCTTAGAAAATCCTTACGATCCATCCATCCAAGAGCTATCTCGAGTAACAGTGCACACTCAACCGAGTACATTAATGCCATTATCTTCTGAACATTATATTCCAGCACCATCGAGCACCTTAGAGCAATTGCCTGTAGAAAGTAATGATTTTAATTCTATGCAATTGTCACATTTCCAGCAGGACTTTTTATTATCCCCTAATCAATTAAACACTGTACCGAATAATTTTAATAAATGTTCTTGTTCATTATCTTCAAAGCAACAATCATTTCCTTCTAATAATGGTTTAGTATTTCCGAACAACAATGAACAAAACTATTCGTCCATGCAACTTCTTTCTTCTTCGTCAAAATTACTACAATCAAATGCTTCATTACCTTCATCTTTTAGTCCCACATACACCTATTTTCCTCCAGCATCAACTAATTTACAAAGTCAGGCAATATTTTCGAATACGTCCCATAATAATCACAATCTTACAGCAACTAAATCTCATAATGCTGCTCTGTCATCATCGGCATCAACTTATAATCAGAATGCCTCATTACTTCCTTCATCATCATTATCCTCGATAGATTTTCAAAATAATATAAAGAAAATGCCGGCTTCTGAAAAAGTATTATTATCATCTACAGAAGAATTTCATTCACCTCAATCATGCTCATCATCGGCCAGATTAGAAAATCACACTGCTGATTCACAGAATAGTCCATTATCAAAAACTGTTTATGCATCAAATCCATATTATATTGCTTCGACGCAACAGTTTAATTTATGTGTACCATCTACTCAACACATTTCTACTCGGTTATCATCCTCGCAAACATCTCCACTTCTGTCACCTCTTCAGTATCTTCCTCCGCAATCTCGTAATTTATATAAAAACACACAACCGCATGCTAATTATCCTGAGGAAACTCTTAACCCGCAACTTCTACCACATGATAATTTATTACCCTCGGCGCCTCCGTCCGAAGATCAAGTTCACGACGACGTAGCAGCTAGGTAACTTAACTTTTTATAATACTCGAAAGCAAGTTCCCTGTGAACATTAAGCGGAATTTACAGCATGCTGTGTGGAGACCGCATTTTCACCGGCGCCACCTGTCCCCGGAATTTAAGCGTCGCGACGGCGGTTTATCCCGAGATCAAGGTACGAAGCTCCTCTCTAGTATTATCTAATTTCATCCAATGTGTTAATGGAATCCGGAAAATCCCTTGTTGGGTATAAGCGGAAGTTTATCAAATATTTGAAAGCGTGGATAAATTATGTCTAGACTATGATTCATTAATTATTAAATTTATCACGAGTCAGCTTTTAGTTTTATTAGAAATGTATTTACTAAAAAAATGGAAACTTAGGAAATTTAGGAAAAAAGTGAGTAAAACGGCAATCAAATAAAAATGACACATTACAAACTTAAGATTGTGTACTTTAAAAAATCAACAATATTCTAATAACGTTTTAATATTGGTAAGGTGATTATACAAAATAACATTAAGATTACGTTTAAAGATAAATACACTTTTCACTTATAATATTGTAGTAAAACAACGTGAAAAGTGTATTATCAAAATGTACCAACACCGTTTAACACCAAGTAAACTCCGACAACATTTAAAAATTAGATTACGTTTAATTTAAAACCTAACTTTTAGCACTAAATAATAGTAATATAATTAATTATAAGTTAATTTTCTCTTCATACATTCGAAGAAATAGGATTTTTGTAAAGTAACTATACTACATGATGTCCCAAAAGAAAGTTTATATTTAGTGGGCTAATAAAAAGATGTAAGACATCTATCAAAAATGTGTTTATTAATTATTAAACTCTATAATTTTTGGAATTTATTTATTAAAATAATATCAACCAAATGTAAACCTTCTTATATATTTTGGATAACCCCACAGGAACTCATCAAATTTTCATTTCTGCCGTTCTTGGTGGTCTTGGTTAACCCCTGTTTAGTTTTTACCAAAGTCTTAATTTTTGTAAAAATCTGACATTAATAACGCGCATTCCATTTCATAACTACTTAATTCCCAAGAGCCAATAGGTAGACAAACCTCCGCTCTGTCGGATTCGTCGTGTTCACATAAAAAGCTAAAGACATATAAACTTTCTTTTAGGCCACCCTGTATAAGATTTACAAAATTTCCCCCATAACCCAGAGTTGTAGGTAATGGTGGTCTAAATCCACCATTAAAAGATAGTAGGATACAGCTACTTTGATTCATAGATTCCGTGGGAATGCCAATTCAATTTGCTGTCTAAATTAATTCCTAGCAATTTGGTGGAGGCATCATTTGGTAATTCTCTTTTCAGTGAAAATGTTTGCGTACTGGTTTTTGAAGTATTAGGGGAGAGTTTATTATAACTAAATCACTCCAATACTTTGGTATAGGCTTCTTTGGAAATGGTTTTTAAGATTTCAGGGTCTGCAGATTTTTTCAAACAAGTGGTGTCATTAGCATATAAGATCAGCTTCGAACATTGAACATAAGATCGCAAGTCATTAATGTATAGTAAAAAAATAGTAGAGGGCTCAAGATCGGTTCCTGTGGGACAACGTTGTATTATAGTTAGACTATGATGAAAATTGAGAAAATAGAGCTTACTCAGGAGAATGTCATGCGATACACAATCAAATACTTTACTAAGAAAGATGTCATTGTGCTTTCTCCTGAGTTAAAACCTTAAGGACATTCTCTAGTAAAACATTGACTGCGTCCACAGTAGACAACCCACCCCGAAAACCAAACTGATTTTTATTTATTATGTTATGCCTATCGACAATCAATCACCTATCTAAATAAAACTATTGAGAATATGGGCAACAAACAAATTGGTCTATAGTTATTGGGGTCGGATGTACAACCCTTTTTCGATACTCCTGGAAAAACTGGAGGACCATAGGGTTTAGGGCTGTTATATGGTTTCTTAATAAATTTTTCATTTGCTTTTTATTGCAATATAATAAGATTTCCTATACTTTAAGTAATTCATTTTTAAATTTGGAAACCTATCAGTGTATCCTCCATTAAAAGTTAGAATCCATCTGTAGGGAGGTAACAATTAAACGACTCCCTATTCCTCTTATATCGTAAGATTCCAGCTTTTAAAGCAGATAGTTGTGAGGGCACAGTCAAATGTTCTGCTTAAATCAGATGAATACCTTATATTCAAAAGCTTGCCCTTCCGGGTATAGATAAAACTGGTTCTTATTAAACAGACTACCTTTCGAGAATAAAGAACTGAAGTTGTAACATAGCTCATTCAAAATGTTTTGATATTGAATTTACAAATGTTGCGAGCCAATAGTTATCCACAATATTAGGATCTCCTTATCTTGAAATGCGTTTAACCAATGATTATTTTAATAAATTTAAATTTAAAAGTGCAGTTAACGATTGACAGATTTTTAAATTCTAGAAAAATCGTTTAGTGTGCATATGTTTAATAAAACCACTAATTTTTATAACGTTAGTTAATGATGCTCAATAACCGACCTGAGTGTGGCAACCATGCTGGGCAGGTCTGATCACGGTTTATAATCGTGGTTTGTGCCGCTATATACTCCACATACTCCTTGCAAACCATTGTAATATAAAATTGACACATGAGATACGTTTCATCACATGTCATTCACTATCATTGTGGTATCCATTGGTAAAGCAAATAGTCGATTAAGGGCCTGCTTGTAGCTTTTTGCCTTGACAGTAGCGACTCTCGTGACTCCATCCGCTCCAAGGTGTAGCCCGATTATTCCCTTGACTATCCGCTGCATCGATTGGACACCTAATCGAATAAGAACAATTGATTAATATTTGGGTCCTGACTTTTGAAATACCACTTTTTCCTAATTTCAAGATGATGCAAATAGCTCTATGCCATCGTTCCAAAAGGTATTTCGTTAGACTTCAATTGAATAAGGAAAATGAACAGGAAGCAAAAAGTAAATATTATTTGGGCTATAGGAAGCAATGGGGCGGGAGTTAAGAATATACTCAATTTAAGCTAGTAATGTGTTATAATCTTCAAAATTGAGTTTTCCTTCCTCAATTACCTTTGTTATATGACTTTTGCCATCTGCACTGCAACTTTCCAAAAACCCCCAAAATTGGTGGGAATAAAATGCCTAGTTAAATAATCTAGAGCAAATGTATTCCCTAACTCATTATTATTTATTTTCAATGTTCTCATAAAATACATTTATAAGACATATTTAGAGCAATTACACGAAAACAAAATGAGTCGCATTTATGCTGTAATGTTGGCGTAAACTTCCTCCATGTTATAAGCTTCAATTTCAATAAGATTTTTAGAAAGCATTTTTTTCATAGCTATGTACGATTTTACTTTTTTTAATTTCGATAGGTAAACTCTTATATATGGTTTTAAACGTGCATGATATGGGCCTCTTTGAAATAGAGTTAGTCTATGAATTAGAAGACTTGGGTTCAGTTATTCAATTCCATGCCATGTGTTATTATTCCTCTGCAGCTAGCATCAAATTTGAATTGAACATAATGCATAATGCGCGCTTTTGTACTTTAAGCACGAAATCAACGTTCAAGTTATTTCCTCAGAACATAATGCCATACTTCAGGTTAGAGTAAATGTGTGCATAGTAAAAAATTTTTGTAATATTGGGTTCATATTTCTTGGTAGTATTCTAAGGCCATATATCGCTTTACTTATTTTGCTGATTAGATATTCTCTCTGCTGTTTACCATCTAATAAGATACCTAAAAATTTCGTATTGTCAGTGAATGGATGTATAATATTATTTAATACAATAAGTTGTAGAGTTAGTGTTTTATTGCTCGCTTTGTAGTAAATTCATTTAGTCTTTTCTGGGTTTAATATTAGGCGAAACCACTCTTCAATTTTTTGCATTAGAATATTTTCCGTATAGCTATCACAGCAGGAGTTGATCCATATATTATTAAGTTCGTGTCGTCTACATAGCTTAGAAAATTACAAATGTTCGATATGTTGTTTAAATCATTTATGAATATAATAAACAGCAGGGGTCCAAGAATACTTTCATTAAGTAAGTATACCCATTTTGGTATTTACGATATCGGATAGAATGTTTGTACCTTTACTATCATTAATTTTTGTAAGTTGTTTCCTGTTATGTTTCTATTTATTTTCCATTCTATGTAGACCACAGTGATATTGTTTTGTTGCCAGAATTGAGTGATCAACTGTATCAAAAGCCCTTGATAGATCTAAGAAAGTTCTACATACACAATGGCCTTGGTCAATATATGAATATATAGAATTTAAGTAATCAAATAGTGCTGTATTGATGGACTTATCTTTTATAAAGAAGAAGTGAAGAGTAGAAGTTAAAGAATTTAATTATTTGAGAAGGTAGTAATAATAAGTTTATTTGTGTTAAGAAACAATATTTACACACGTCACAGAAACAGAAAATAGCGAAATACAAAACAAGCAGGAGATGCATTGATTAATAATAAAAAGATAAATATGGTAAATTTCGTATATGCTATACCGGGTGTCCCGTTAATGTAGGGAAATGGCTGGACCATAGATTCCTGGGGTCAAAATATAATGATTTAACCCAACTTATCTATATATAAAAATTTACGGTTAAGCCGGAATTTGTTTTCAAAGTTTCAAAAAATTTTATTTCTTTTGTTTATAACAATTGAACGCTTTATTCGATTTGAATGAAATTTATTATTAATGTAGAAAACAAAGTATATGAAAAATCATATCAATCCGTGGAGGATCATAAACTAGCTGTTATTGAAACATTTCATTCAATTTATATGAGAATAGTCAAAGAAGCCATAAATTCAATTTTAAAAAGATATAATTTATGTCGTAATAATATTAATAGTGGACCATATTTTTTTTAATATTAAAATTTCTCTCCCATTGATATATTGATAATTACAGAATTACTTTATGCTGTTGTTTCGTTTTTGTTTATCTCTATAAAACTAATAATTACAATATTGCTATTATTATAAATAACTGCAATTGTTATACTTTCACCTTTTTCATGGTTAACCATTTTTTATTTATGATAAAATTTAAAATGTCTATAACTCACTTATTTTTAAAAATAACTATGTCGTATGCCATATTGGATTAAAGAGAAGAAAAAATATCTTTTGAATGAGGCGATAGCCATTTATGGTTTCCATTTAAAAAAATGTAAATTTGCGTTATATCTCGGAAAATAATGAAGATCAAAATGTTCTGTATATTTTGTATTAATCTGCATAAAATTATCTAAAACTTTATTCTTTACAGTTTTTTTTTCTATCTGTTATAATAACCGAGATATATTGATTTGAGAAAAATTGACACTTTTTACTTTTTTCTTGACTTCTGCAACCTGTATGATGATCGTGATGTTCATGTAAATCATGCTCAGTAATATGCAATTTAACATATATTAAACACTCAAGTATGTATATTGCAGGTAATGTTAAAATGTTTTCACTTATGAAAGCCTTCTTGCAATCTTCTTGATATGGGATTTTTGCAATTATTCGGACAACTTGGCGTTGTAACGCGAAGATGCGATGTCTGGAGAAAGAATGACCCTTATGAATGATGATTATACCGTAACGAATACGTGACTCAAATAAGGCAAAATATGAAGTTAGCAGTTGTCTTACTACTTTTTTACTTTTTTTGCCATTCCTTTGATACAAAAGATATTTTTTGTGAGTGTGTTTGCTAAATTTTCGCCATGATGATCCCAGTTAAGTTCTTGGTTTAATTCTACAAAGAGGAATCGAGTTGTGTTTTTGCATATAATACCATTTGGTTTTAGACTGAACGTTAATTTTTTATTTTATTTTCTTTTATACAAAGAGGAATCGAGTTGTGTTTTTGCATATAATACCATTTGGTTTTAGACTGAACGTTAATTTTTTATTTTATTTAAACACCAATTTGTCATTTGAGTTAGTGACTGGTTGTCTTGGATTTTTGCTTCCTCTGCGTTTAATGCTATGTTTAGTAGAGATGTATCATCGGCAAATAATATGATTTTCGTTGATAAAACATGTTTGGGTAAATCATTTATGAAAATTATAAATAATAGTGGCCCTAGTACTGACCCTTGGGGGACCCCACTTTTTAATTTGCTAATTCTAGATTGTTCCTGTTGGAAATACACGACTTGTTCCCTGTTTGAGCATATACGATCGCATTAAATCAAGATTCAATTCGGTAAAACCATACAATTTTAACTTAGATATAAGTATGTTATGCGATACGCAATCGAATGCTTTTGTCAAGTCGATAAACGAGCCTATACATGAGTGTTTCTTTTCGTAGCAATCGATAATAGTATTTGTTATACTTACCAAAGCGTCATTTGTAGAGCGACCAGAAAAGAAACCAAATTGATTTGGGTCTAAAAAGTTGTTATTTTCAAAGTATTCAATTATTTGTTCTTTTAGTATACTTTCAACAATTTTGAACACAAATTTTAAGGACTGTGGAAATATTCGGGAATTTATAATTTGATTTATTAGGGTCGTGATTGGCGACACCAGTAGATATTTAATACTTTTAATTAACTCAACGGTAATTCCATATATATCATTACTGTGTGTGCCCTTAAGTTTGGTCATCGTGTTTGTATTAATAGGCTCACTGCATTTGGCAATGAGTTCATCTGTAATACTCACAAAAAAGTCATTCAACTCGTCAGAAGAAATTGGCAACCTTTTGTTTGGTTAACCGGTGTGAATTTAAGACTTTCCATGAAGCACGCTGATATTGTCAGTTTATACTGTGCGCGAATATCATCTTTAACGGCTTTGTTGTTTGGAGTTGGATTTTGCTTATAGCAAGCATCTATAAATTGCATTCGTTCCCTCATTTCTCGTAATTCAGAATTAAACCAAAAAATATTTTTTATATTTTGGGTATTGTTACTCCTATGTTTTGTTGGAAATTAGTAATTAATAGCTACTACGGTTTCTATGATTTTAGAGGAAGTTGTCAAAATACTAATTGGTCTATTATTTTCAAGTAATTGTGTATCGCCATTCTTATAGATTGTTTTAAGTGAATAATTAATAATGTTTTTAAGGGGTTCAATTATCTATTCTTATTATGTCTTCATTAGAACTGGAAATAAATTTGAAAGTTGGGCCATGTCCTGGTATTGTGCAATGATATTGTGTACTTTTGTTGCAAATTCTTTAAAGAAATAATTAAAATTGTTAGCTAGCTGCAGAAAATTTGTCGTTGAGGAAAGTGTAGTCATTTATGTGTTATTTTATATATGATATTATTTATATAAAGAAAGAAAAATAAAATTAGTGGCGTTGACTGAATAATTATTTGCAGATTCTTTTAGAAACAACAACAAATGCGTCGGTTGATAAGTGAGCTATACCATAAATGCAATGCCTTAGTTGCAAAGCAATTAAAAACGGTAATATACATTTTTGTAATTTATTACCTTTTGTTTTAAACATAGTGGCTAACAGAAACTAATTTCGCAATTATATAAGTAGTCCAAATTAAAGTAGTACATTTTATAGGTAAATTCCCCATACTTAGTTGGTAATTAAAATATGTAACTCACTTTCTTATTGTGCTTTATATGGAGTTTGTCATTTTGAAATCCTTGTTTAATTCTTAGGTAGAAATGGGACCTATTAATTTTACCTTATTACTTTGAGAATTATGTGTTAACCTAAATAAATAAGTTATTGTACGATTCAGTTTGGATATGGAAGATAATTTATTAACAAAACTTAAATTATAACATAGGTTATTAATAGTAATATTTACTAATCAATATTTTGTTTAGGGCAGATCACTTAAACGAATAAAAAGTCTAAAATGACATTATTTTGTACTTAATCAGGATTGTGTTGTTAATATAGAAACTTTTGATTATCAAATTTTTATCGAATTTTTATTTAATTTGCTTTTCAGTGCGAACAAACGCTTTCCAGTCATTTGTTTTGAATCACCTAGTAGTGGATCTGTTTTGAAAGGAAGTTTAACAATAAATGATCAAGCCTAAACTCGAATCTTAGCAGAAAATATTTTTGTTCAATTTTTATTATCAAACTCTCCAAAATATTTCAAAACATACGAGCGTTAATTAAGAAGTCAGTCGGGCGAGAGAAATGTTAAATGTATTATCCTCAAATTTTAATTCTTCAAGGATATTTAAATTATTTTATCAAATGGTTTATTATAAATAAATTTGCCGTTAGTTGATCGACTATAAAGCATTCATTTTTCAAAGTCAAGGTTTTAAAATTTATCTTCATTCAAGTTTGACCAATATCAATAATTTATATAGTTTTCAATCATTTTAAAATTTAATCGATAAGCAAGTTTACGTTTTATAAAATTTAAATAATAACACGCGAGACTTCTCCAAAATATCTGCATCATTTGACAATTTCAGCAATGCGGTTTAAAAGCGTTTTCCCAGACTGACATTTTAAATGACTACTAGTAACAATATTTGTTATGTTTCTAAATTCACTGCGAACATTTTGGCGTAATACATGTAATGGCTGTTTTCAGACAATGCACAATCCAGAAATTTGTACTTATATAAATTTTTCCTTCCACATTTAAATTTTTAAACTATTGTTCGTTTCGAGTTGTGAGTCCGACTTTTTACATAATACATATGGCTTAGCAGTTTTGTTGTGTAAAGTATGTATGCAAATCAAAACTATTTTAAGTCTAGTTTTGATTGCATTTGTGAGTAAAAAGTAAGAGATGCTAACATATTTTTATCAACATTTAAATTAAATTCTTACATTAATTTTGAATTAAGTTTACTCTCTAACATCAAAAATAAAATAACATCCCAATTGTCAACCGGTATATTTTATTTGAAATATCGTACATATTTTGAAACATATTCTAACCCGTAATAAATCGTTGCGGACTTACGGTAATTGTAAAATACACCTAGTATATAAACATACCACTTTTTTATGATTATACTATGGATTAATGTTTGCCAAACATTGTTGAAGTTGGCATCGACTATAATTAATCCACACATTACTTCAGCGGCGTCACCCTGTAATGATGATCGAATATAAAATAAAATTTATACTTCTCAAGCTACGTTTTTGATGAAACCATATGATTTATAGATTGGTTTGATGAAAGTTTAAATAAAATTACTTGGTTTGTTTAACAATTTTTCTCTATTTACTCGACTAGTTTCGGTTTTAAGGTATTATCAAAAGCGAAACAAGTCGAGTAAATAGAGAAAATATGTGAAACAAACCAAGTGTAATTTACTTTAAACCTTTATTAGTAATAGTTAAAAATGTTTCATAAAGTAAATGAGAGTCATTCAAGAAAGATTTGTTTGAATCAGAACTCTTATTTGCACGGAATTCGATAAGAGTTCTAATTCGAACAAGTCTAGCAAATAATAATATTTAAATCAGAATTATTACCATGGATTCATAACTAGACTAAAATTAAATCCATTAATCAAAACAGAGAATGACTAACGCGATTTTAGACAACTTAAAATCATTTTCTAAGTACCCAGTATTATTCCACAGTTGGAGTAGATAATGTTTTGTGAATTTACTTTTTAATTTTATTGCTGTCTCTAGTATCCCAATTTGTTTATAAAAATATTCATTTTCTACATTATTTTGATATTTAATATTTGATAATTAATTTCAGTTTCAATCTTATTAAATTTTTGTAAAACTTGTAACTCTGTTTTCAAAGGCTGGTGATAAATTTGGTCCTCTACAAGTCTTAAGATAGGTGTTAAATCTTGTAATTTGCCCTCTAATTTGACCTCTTTGAATTTTTTTAAATAAATATAATGTCATTATAATTAGCTAAATAAACAAATTAAATTATGAAAATACATAATAAATAAATTGATTATAGAAACATTTGATTAGCTTAAATCTAAGACGGTTCTCCGATATGGACATAACCCAGATACAAAGGTTAATTAGATTAGCACCCTATCCTTCGGGATACAAAAGACTACAGGTGTGCCTCGGGATGCCCTATTTAACTGATCGAACACTGCTCACCTCGATGTAACTGATCAGGTTTTCTCCTTTTAAAGATGTGAAAATATACTTTTCGAATGACAAGTTTAAAAACTTGGTCTTAATACTGCAGTTGAATGATATTCCACTCTGATCATTTTTAAACTAGGATAACTAAGATTCTTTTTAATTCTACCTAATATTATATCGTATTTTCCGTTTCACAATTTCTAATAAAATAAGGAATAAAGGGCTGAAAGACCACCGACCGATAGCCATGAAACGAAAGAAGACAACTATATCAGAATTTATTTTATTTTATGTTATACATTACATTTATTATAATTTATTTCCTTCTGTGAATAAATATGTTTAGTAGTAAGGAATAAAATTACAGCAATACAAACAATGCGTTTTCTATATAATAAGCAATTTCTTGTGCAAATTTATAATTATTATGTTTTAAAACTTTGCGTGTTTTTCTCATATTGTGTACCTTGAGAGTATATAAGTAACTTCGGTTGCCTAACATATTCCATAAACTAAAGTCAAAATGAATTATATTTCGACATTATACAATTCCAATAATCATACTACAAGAACTATATTTTTTGTGTATATTTTTATAACCCAATGTATGTTAAGTATTGTGTTTTACTAGGGAAAATTCCATATATTTTTATATCATTAAATTAATCCAATATTTTTCTAGTTTTTTTTTATGTTATAAATAACAATACCATAATAATGCAAGTGTCAGATGTGTGTAAATGATTTTATAGCAATTGATTTAGATAAAAAGTTAAATAAATTGGTGCGCATATTACATATCAGGAATACGGAAACAAGGGACCATATGATGGAAAGATTTTTTGTAGTCCATCGATCAAAAAGTGCGAAATGAAAGATTCACAAGGGGTGATACATTTTTGTTCATCAATTTTCCGTTTGATTAAATCGCCCCATTTCCATTTTCCGCCTCTGGCACTCGGGCACGAGTGTTTACTCTCCTCTTTAAGGTTCGTTCACTTTGTCAATATACCCATGTATGTATTTTTAAACTAAGTATATATATATATATATATATATATATATATATATATATATATATATAATTTGTTCTCTTAAAAAACGAGGAAGGGTTTATTAGTGTTGTTTTGATCTATGAAACTATTATTACTATTAACATTCAGTACTTAATAAATGTATATGGAATAGAAATATATTTTCTTTTTATACTGATAGTTGATGAAAATTAATGAAGTACATTTTTTTTATAAATAAAAATAAACGTTCACTAATATTCACAATACACATACTTTCTCCTAGAGAGGTCGCATAAATTGGCTTTTGGCTTCCACGCAGACCTGATTTAATTTCTATAGACTTTTCCTTGTGAGGTTATCTCAAATCTAAAATTTGCGCAAATAGGCCAACTTCTTTGGCGTATTTAAAAGAAAATATCCATCACAAAATGGCAGCTATCACATATGGAAGATATTATTTTTATGAAATAAATTTCTAAATTTCATAAATAATAAACACATTTTCGATAGATGGCTTACTTTTTTAATATATTAACTAATGAGGCTGTTATATGTTGAAAATTCATATTCACTTGTTTAGTTGTTGAAGTAAAACACTTTATTATTGCTTTTTTGAAAATGCAACAATTGTTTCGCCACACTGTGACTTCTTCACCATTTCGTCGCCTGAAGAAGCCACAGTGAGGCGAAACAATTGTTGCATTTTCAAAAAAAGCAATAATAAAGTGTTTTGAAAATTTAAGTGTTTTACTTTTTTTAATTTCTCCACCAAATACAAACATTATTTTGTTACTTATTAAAAATTCAAAAGAATCATTATAAAGAGGGCTAAACATTTTTATTCGAAAATAGTGTTACATCTGATAATACAATTACTATGCTTCTTCTCTTCTTGGTTTTCCATTGGCTATCGGCCGGTGGTCTTTCAGAATCATTATTTTAATATAATTTCTATTCTTTATTATATTAATAGATATTTTGATTAATCTTTTAGAATCAATTATAGATCTGAATCATCTAAATACATCCATAACTTCCTCATCATAAATTTCACTAGGATCATATAAATGCTCCTATAGGTTGATTGATATGAAGTTAAGGTGTTTTCATATTCATTTGGTAAAAATAAAATTCTCAATAACGTTTTGACTTTCAGAAAATTGGGTTTATTTTCACAACAATTGTTTTGCAAAAATTTACAGAGACATTAGAAGTCTTTGATACTATTTACACTAGGGTTGGTATTTTAAACGGTAGAGTTTGACAGTTCTGTTTGTAGGAGTATTTCTCTGCATAGAGGATCTAGAATTTCTGCTTCAGCTGTGGATTCGTCTATAGGTTGAGGTGTTTTTTGTTGTATTCCGTGCAGTTTTATGTTCTGTAATCCCTTCTTCAATCGGACTTTGTCCGATATATATTTTGGGAAATCTTTATACAATGACATATAGTCTCCACAAAGGTGGAGTTTGTTTATTTTATATTTATTATTTTTAATTTACCCATGCTTTTATTAGTTTTAAAGACTATTTTAATATCAATTTTTTCATTTCTTTGGTCATTTTGTTTGAGGGACTGATGATAAGAAACCTATTATTTCGTTTTCTTTATTTTTACCAACTCTTAGATTATAGGTTTGTGGAATTCATTATTAAACTAAGATTCAAGGTTTATTGTTAATGTCATGGTTTGGTAATAGATTTTGAACATCAATACACAAACAAAAATACATTGCTGGTGCCATTTTGGATTGTATATTAACGTGTGGTTATGTCAAATAATAGTACATGAAAATTACCACCATTTTTTTGAGTTTCAAGGAGTTCATTTATCATATATTATTAACTGCAAAGAAGAAAGAAACTTGAAACTTAATAATAATAATCATTATATATGTTAACAGCTGACATAGTAAGGTTTGCTAGTGGCATAAAATTAATTGTAGGCAGTAGAAAAACAGTAGAAAAAGAGAAGATGTTTGGATACAATGCTAATGCTAAAACTGGTGTGCAAAATTTTAGGCAATTTTTTATCTATTAATTAATACAAACTGGCGAATATCAACTCTTGATATTGCTGCGGGATTAAATTTATCAAATTTGCGTGTTCAAAATGATTTTGATCTTCAGTTAAAAGCCAGACATATGGATTTCTCTTACCACTTCAACACAACGATCAATTCTGAGGTACACTATCATAATTCAACGATTCTCTTAAACAGAACACACCAAAATAATGCAAAACTTAATAGAAGTTTAGTAATTCAATAAAGGTTTCACAGTTTGAATATAATATACTTTCATATCCGCCATATTCCAGATCTGATACTATCTGATTATTATTTCTTTCGGTATTTACAAAATTGTTTAGATAATAAAACTTGTTCGCCAAATGAGGAGGTTAAAAATCAGTTTTTATCAGCAGAGAACAAAAATCCATGCTACTACCACACAGATGGCAATTCTTTAATATCTAATTTAAAAAAAATTTCACTATAAGAAAAATAAGATAAAGAACATTTTTCCGAATATTATAGAAATGAAATTCATTCATTTGATCTGATATGCGATTTACACATAATTTAGATTTCTATTTATGATTTAATCTAAAGTGGCAAATAATGATATTCAATACAGGACCTTTTGGTTAAATATATATATTACATGGAATAAGAAAATTAATGATATTATTTGAAGTATGTTTTGACCTACATAAGAATATATAATATATCTAAAAATTATTCATATTTGTTATGCTTTTTCGAATACTGTAATATTTATAACTATAATATAATAATAATAATATTTATTTATTGCCCAACAAACTAGTATCCAATTACAGAGCAATATCTTACATATGAAAAATTTTACAATTATACTTAATACAAAAATTAAAAATAAAACAAAAAAATAAAATAAATAAAAATTTATAACTAATTCTATACAAAAAATTACATATTGATTTTTTGAAGAGATATAAAGTTTTGCCGAATATATTGCATGTACAGCTTGATTTATTAACAGCGAAAAAAATATCCCTAAAAAAGTTGATACAAGAAGAAACAGAAACAGAAATCAAACATTCCAGATGTCGAGGAGGATCATTGCTGCCTTAACATCATGGTTATGGATTGAGTTTGAGTGGAAGAACATATTTAATTGTGAACTCCGTCAAAATTTTAGGTATAGTTTTTTTAATAATCTGTTTTAAAGTGTATTTTTTAAGAAGACCAAAGAGAAGTAAATAAATAAATACGCAGTTTTACAAGGGGAGAGTTGATGTAATGACGTGTGTTCGGTAGCGCGTATCCAAATATCCTACAATTTCTCATGAATGATCTTGGTATGTTAAATTCGAGCAAGTTAATAGTGATAGATATCATCGATGTGGTTATGCAATAGCTTGTATAAATATATCAGTGCACATATTTGTTGTCTATTGTGAAGAGTGTTGGGGTTGTAAAGTTGCAGAAAATAAAATTTTGTGACAAGTCGTTTATAAATAGTAAGAACAGCAGGGACTGGACCCACTGGTGGGAGTATAAGGCATAGATATACAACCCTCATAATGTACAAAATGCTGCCGATTTGTTAAATATTAGTAAATTACACTGATAATGTTTGAGATAATGCTAAAATCGGATAAGTTTTCAATGAGAATGTTGTGTTATATAGTATTTATTTATTTGTATTTATTTACGTCTATTAACGTTGCCACCAATACAATGTATATACATGCAATTAAAATTTACACAGATATAACATTTAGCGGATGTATACGTCACTAGAATAAAATAATAATATTTAAACAGTAATAAAAAAGTATTAACAAAAATACTTGTCATAAGTTATATAAAAATATAATGTAGTATCACATTTAAACTACATCGTTGATAAATTCCTTAAACGAGTAGTACCATTTGTATATGAGAAATAATTTAAGTTGCTTCTTGAATATTGTAATACTCTGGTTAAACTCTATTTTGTTGGGCAATTTATTATATACTAACAGACCTGAATACTTAGGTGATTTCTCATATAAAGTGCTATTGTGGCGTGTTACACAAAGATTGTTTCTGTTTCGGGTATGGTAATTATGGTTATCACCATTTTTAGCAAATGAACTTAGATTCTGAAACACATAAACAGCGGATTTATATATATAAATGGATACTAAAGTAAATATGTTGTTGGTTTTAAATACATTTTTACAGGTCTCCGTTCTTTTCATATTAAATATTAAACGTATTAAACGTTTCTGTGAAACAAACAATCTTTTGGTAACAGGTCTACCCCATATCAATATGTTGTAACTTAGATATGGATAACCTAATGCGTAATAAATATTCATCTATGATTTTGTGGACAGCGTTCCTTTTAATTTTAAAATAGCATAATAAGCGCTATTTAATTTGTTAGATATATAGTTAATTTGTTCGGACCATGAAAGTTGATCGTTTAATCAACTGCCTAAAAATTTAGCACAAATTGAGCCATTTACTAATCTACTCTCTGGTTTTTTTCCTATTGTAAAACTGGATTTCGATCGTTATCACTGTTTAAAAGTAATTTATTTTTGTTGCACCAGTCAGTTAGTTCAGATTTGACAGTGTTTACTTTCCTTAGGAGTTCTGATTGAGTAAAGGCAGATACAATTATCATTGTATCGTCAGCAAAATTTAATATATGGCCTTCGCTTAAATGTTCCACCAGATCATTGATGAACCTGCACCACACCCGTATTTATTTTGTAAGTTCTGGATGACCTCTTATTCACTCCAACATATATTCTTCTGTCGGTTAAGAATGACACTATCAAATCGTTCACTACACCACGAATGCCAATACCATTAAATTTGTCGCGCACAAACTGAGGGTCGATAGTATCAAACGCCCGAGAAAGATCGAAGAACAATCCAACAACACACATCCCTTGATCCATTTTGGTGTTAATTTCTGTTTCCGTTGATTTGATTTAATATATTCAGATCGTTTATGTATATCCACAGTTTAGTAACCAACTCCTTCTCGATTAGTTTTGAGAATAGACTGAGGATGCAAACTGGACGATAGTTTGTTTTATCAAACATTGAACCCTTTTTAAGGATCGGAATGAGTCTAGAGGTTTTTAAATTGTTAGGGAATATTCCAGTTTCAAATATTAGATTTATTATATATGTAAGCGGTTTAATGATTTCATTTGCTACACTTTTTTATGATTTTAGTAGTAATTCCATCGCTTACACTATTTTGTTTATTTTTAAGGGCCCGTAAGGTCTTCATTACGTCTTCAGGGACAATTGGTTCTAGAAACATAGTAGTGTGCGAGTTTCAGGAGATTGTACATTCTTTAGATATATTATCTCCAAAGTGTTAATTTAATTTAACAACGGCAATATCTGAAAAGTATAAACCAAAGATTTCGGTTATTCCGTTTGGTTTATAATTTTTACCCCATCTGCATTTTTTAGAACTGTATTGGTTTGGGTTCGTAGACGCATTATTTATTTGTGTGGTCATGTATTGTTTTTTAGTTTTATCTATTAATAATTTGTGTTTTTTTCTTTTCTAATTTGTATATACTTTGAATTTCCTCGGAGTTCCATTTTTAATTGAAATAGATTTTTCAAGTTTTTGCTTGACTCCATTATTTCATTGTTTATCCAATTATTTTTATAATTATTTCTTGTTGGTATCTTTTTTGTTGCTAGACGCTAGACTACATGCAATTTTAAAGTGGTGTAAAAATTCATTTATGAACTCATTATATGATGAATTCGCATCCCCGGTTTCGATGAATTTCCAATCAATTTTACTTAGATAAAACTTGAGCTCATTAATATTTCGTTCACCCATTTGTCTATAAGTTATAACTTCCGTTTTATTATTTTCATTTCGATCGTAAATCGGGATGTTTGCGATAATCATTTGACCAAAGTGATCTGAAAGATTTAGGTTGACATTGTATGATATAAAATTATCGATATTAGCTACGGCATAGTCAATTTGTGTTTCAGATAGCCTGTTTTCTGATAGCTGGATCCGTGTTGGATCTTTAATTTTATTGATCAATTTAAACGACGTAAATACATCACTCAGCATTTGGCTGTATACATTATTTTCTAGTGAATTTATATTCAAGTCGCCACATAGAATAATGTTGGTATGTGATTCGTACATTTCCCGTAATATGTCAGAATTTTTTTCAAAGAATACGTCCATGTTTCCGGATGGTGGCCGATATACTGACAAAATTGCTACTGTCGTTGTGTCTATTGTATCAAAAGCTTTTCTAAAGTGAATGTAAATTACGTAAACTTGATATCTAACATCTAGAGCCGATGAGATATATTGCTCGTGGATTACATCAATACATCAATGCGGACTAAGTTATTAATGTATTCAGTTAGAAGTGTTTTAAAAGCTTTTGAGAAATTATTGACAATTGCGATCGGTGTATTGTTGGCTGCCTGATTTTTCTCACCACTTTTAGCAATTGGACACACTCTAACTTTTTTCTGGAAATTTAGTATAGTTCAGTATTAGGTTGAAAATAAGCATCATTGGAGACGCAAACAAACTAGCACAATCCTTTGCCAAAAATGATGGAATTAGGTCCAAACCCGTTGTCATTTTCGGTTTTAGTTTCGTAAGGTGAGAGAGAACTAGTTTTTCTGAGATCCTGAAATGCTTTAAATGATTGTGATGCTTCGATAGAGTGTATTCTTTTCCTGTGGTAAGTACTGAATTGAAGAAATTTGCGAAACAGTTAACTATATTAGTTCCATCGGTGTATTCGGTGCCTAGGCAACTCACAGTTCCGGGAATTCTGGTAGTTCCTTTTATAGAATTTATGTATGACCAGAAATTAGATGGATCTACATTTAATATTTCTTCAAATTTAGTGATATAACTCTTTTTTGTTTGCTTTATCAAAAGTTTCAATTTACTTCTCAGAAGGTAGAATTTCTCTCTATCCTCAACAGATTTCGAAGCACGGTAAGCTGAAAGTAATTTAATTTTTTGATCTATTGTAGATGTTATAGTATTATTCAAGTAAAGAGGATAACTATGGTATTACGTTCTGTAGGAATAAAATCCTACATAATTTCCTCACTTGAAGTTATAATTTCCCGATATATTGCCGTTAGTTGGATTTAGGCATTCAGACAATGAAATTACACAAAAGAGCTTCGGATGGTAAACATCTTCGATTAATAGAGGTTGGCATACTTTTTCAGTTAGGCATTTTATGTCATGCGAAGTCAAAATTAAGTCTAAGATTGCTCCATTTTCATTTCTTATATTATTATGTTGGCGAAAGGGGCAGAAGGTTAAGAAGGGTTGAGAGTTTGAAGTTTATTCGTTGAATAAAAAATAAAATAAATAATTAAATAAATAAATAAATACCCAATAGAGTCTAACTCACTCACATACTCAGGAATATTAAAGTCTCCGAAAACTATTATTGGTTTTGTGAGACTAATTTGACTACTTAATACATTAAATATTTCTTCTTAAGTATCAGCATTAAGATTCGGCAAAATATATATACAGACAACAATAATGTGATAATGTAATCATAGTGAATAATGGATATCGAGTTACTTATTTATTTAAGCAGATTAAAAGGCTGTCATCTATTTTCTTACTAAAAGATATTAACATTACTTATTGGAATTTCAACAATTTTAATTTTTTTCTAGAAATACACAATTTAAGGTGATATTTATTGTCTGGATGTTGCTTTCATTTTCCTAATTGAGTTAATATACCACAGATAATAAATGTGGATTACCTCAACAAAGTTCAATATTTTGGGATGAAGCACATCAAAAACCACTGTATAGCTTAGTGATGAATTTTGTAAAGGTCTTAAAATCGGTTGTTGTGCCAGAAAACATCGAACTCATATTGCAAGCTAGTCATATAACTTACCCTTGGGCAGTTGTGAGACCACGATATATCTAATATTGAACGAAAATTTGGCTATTCAAAAATAAATGGTTCGCTCTTAAAGGCGCCTGTCTACTTTTGTAATACTTCAGAAAACGTCTATACATTCGTAACAGGTGATGAATCATGAATATATGCGTAAATATCAGTGTATTGTATATTCACAAAAAAATAATTTAACGTTATAGGATTATCCGTTGTTCAAAATTCATCAAATGGTAAATCGTTAAAGATAAACTTATGAAATTATAGTAATTTCGTGTTTTCTGATAAATTACTGAGCAAATGAAATTGTTAATGATGGACAGTTAAAATTGATAATGTACTACTAAATAAACTTTCTTGATTTGATTGTTCTTTATCATCTATATCATTCTGATTAATAATATCAATATTCAAACTTAAATAACTACAAAATATACAATTTTAAATTAGTTTGTCTTTACTATAAAAATACATTCAATATATTTATGATTTTCATTAATTTCATAGTAATATGTTTTTTTAATGTTTTAATAAATGGGACAATTGATTTTTTCTCTAAACAATATCGGATTTAAGTTAAATAAAACTAGGTATGAAATAAATATATATGTTATTTTAATTGATAATGCGTCGATTATAACCTTAAAAAGTTTATAAACACTTAAATAAAACACTATGTTTTTACCACTAAAATTTATTGTAATGTTTATAATGACTTTGAAAGTCCAAAAGTCGTGTTCTTGTAATATATTTAAGTATATACATTACAATAAATTTTAGTGGTAAAAAAAACATAGTAAGTGTTTTATTTAGGTGAAAATGATGGTAGCGACCGTTACTATGTGGTAGTTCATTTTAAAAAAGGTTAAATGAAAATAATTTTTAAGTTTTTATACCACTATTTATTGTATAATATACTCAACAAAGTTTACAATATATTATCAATTTTGACACAACTATAGTTTCGACCTTTGCACACTATAGTTGTGTCAAAATTGATAATATATTGTAAACTTTGTTTGTGTATATTATACAATAAATAGTGGTATAAAAACTTAAAAATTATTTTCATTTAACCTTTTTTATTTAGGTATTTATATCATGACTCACCACGTAGTAACTGTCGCAACCATCATCATTATTAAAAAGTTTATTTAAATAAAGTATATTTAGTAAAAATAAAATCAATCTTATTTTATTAATTATGCAGTCGTACTAAAATATGTAAAAATTTAGGAATATAAAATATTGCCATAAAGAAAAATTGAACAGTCGTCAAATAAGATAAATAAAACGAATAATTTCTTCAATATTAGAACAGAACAATATATAAGTAGAAAATAATGATATAAGTAAAAATAACAAAATAATAGCTAAAACAATTTAACATATACCAATTTATTACTTTCTTGCTAATTAAAAAAATAAATTGCTTGTTAGATATATTAGCCATTTGGTTCCTTTCATACTGAAATGGTTATATGTATTTCATTATTTTTATTATAAAAATGATATTGTTTATATAGCAATTTTTGCGGCCGTAGATAGTGGAAAATATAGAAAACACAATACTAATTTTTATCCCATGGTTAAACTTTCTAAATGAAATATACGTGGCTACTGTTATATTATTATTATTTCCCATTTCTCGAGGGTTGACGATAGCCATTCCGAGAAGCATTACTGTCTCAATTTTTCAAACGTCATCTTCGCATTTTTTAATTCCACTTAGTAGCACTGGAAATCAGACAAATCCCCCAGCCCGTGCCAGATATAAAATTTCATTTGGATTTCGGTAAAAAGAGGGGAGACTTTGCAAGACGTGGGCGGAAACTTTTCTGGCACGTTATAATTCGCAAAGTTTTCAGACCCCGTCCGAACTTCCTTTTTAATAACGCATTTTAAAAATAAAGTATTCACTTAAAAATATATATAA
This sequence comes from Ontholestes murinus, assembly GCA_963969525.1. Lineage (NCBI taxonomy): Eukaryota > Metazoa > Arthropoda > Insecta > Coleoptera > Staphylinidae > Ontholestes > Ontholestes murinus. The sequence goes on along the minus strand of OZ018394.1, from coordinate 58,820,251 downwards.
AACGGAATCAAAGGCTTTCCGCTGGTGGTGGGGTAAATTCATCATCTGCGGAGAAGGTGGTAGGGTGGTCGGTTTTAATTGCACGTCGTATTACATTACAGAAAATGGAAGAATCGCGCACCTGAGACCACCGCATCGTTTCGGTTTATCGCAATAATGAGTTATATTTAGGGAATAATTTTAAAATCATGATTATTTTTATAACCTGTATTTGTCTACTGCAGTGTTAAATAAAGAGCAAATCAATTAATTATATTGGGCTGATAAACACACAATAATAAATTATTTCAACAAAATCTATAATATTTATAAATAAGTAATTGTAGAGGCTTTTACTTCGTGATACATTTTATGATTTTGAATATTTATAAAAGAAAATAATAAAGAAGTGTTTAGATGTGACTTTATTGCAATGTACATATAAACAATTGTCAATATCATGCATTATTATTTATAAGAGCATTTATTTATCTACAAGGTTTATCGATAACTTATTTACATGTCCGTTTTATAGTAACTGAGCTATCATGTTACGTTGTGGTATATTTATTAAACGAAGAATTCTCTCAACGGCTTGCGATGGTTCCAGACTATTCTTGAAAATTCGCCTGTTATATAACGCCGTATGTGTGCATATGAACGCGTAAGCAGAACACACATTAGCGTTTGAATTGTAATTTAACTACTATTCGATTACATACTCAAGTTAACAAGAGTTTTGCCTTCGGATATTCCTCGTTCTTTATCATCATTGACGATTGATTCAAAAATAAAAGTAATCTATTGATTCGATGTTTCCTTCAAATTCTATTAAATATAATTCTCGGTGGAATCGATATTTATGATGGAATATAAAATAACTTGTAATCACTTTCTCCACAGTTTCTTTTTATTTTGCTCTTCACGTAACTGATCAATCAACATTATTAACTTTTTCGATGGAAGTTATATTAGGTCTGTGCTCCGCATTTGAAGCACTATTTTCCATTAACTTTTAAGATTCATGATGACCATTGCCAGAATCAACTCGTCTTCTATGTGAGATAATATCTAAATAAGAATAGAGGCACCATTTAAGATTACATCTATTGTCTAAACATATCAGTTATTTCACTAATTGAGTAGACATACCACCGATTAGATATTAATATTAAAAGATTTATGGTCGCCATAGACTTGAATTCATTTTTTTAAACGTTAATGAAACCTCAGTTCGTATAATAATTCTAACAACACGGATGTCCATTAGTATATGGTAAGAACTTCTGTCGATATATTTATTGACATAAGACAGTTTTGCAGAGGTTTTAATCCTTATCAGCCAAGGGTTACCTCCTTTCCTTCCATCGACGTCGAATATATTTGCATTTTTTACATTATCACCACTCTAGGTTCTTTTCATTTCTTGGAATACGGCCTTGACACGTAACTGTAGTTTTGGTAGCTTCAATCTAAAGCTCACGAGCTAGTATAACTACAACCTAGGTTGGTCGACCAAGTTTCAACGCCTGATGTGTTTATATATTTTTAGGATGCGCAACTAATTTCCCAGACATTTATTTTTTATTTTTCAGTGGGTTTTACTTTGTGAATGATCATGTTAAAAGCACTCTGTAGAAATAAAAACTAAAAACTTTGAGGGCAAAATATTTCAGAAAGTAATGTATAAAAATTATTGTATTTTTACCAAAACTGCGGTTAGAATATTCAAAATGATTTGCCGCACATTACTTGACTATGGTTTTGTCGTATATCCCAATTCCAGTAATCCAACTATCTGTAACATTCAAGCTAGCGATCGAGCACCCCTTCATACATTAACAAAGCGTCGTCGTCCTCCTAATCCTTTACATAATTTTTCGAATCAGATCCTTTATGATATTACCCTAGTTATTTACAGAGAAGAACGTCTTTGACAATTATCTCAAAAAATCGCCAAAAATACTGTTTTTCTAGAAACCTTAAAATAAATAAGCTCTAAATAAAAAAATACAATCTACCAAATATTAATTCATATTATAGTTGCATAAAACTAGACAGAAGGATTTCTTGCCAATAGCCTTTTAGCAAATGAACATACTAACATCTCATTGAATATCCGTTATTTAAGCGTACAAATTTTCTAATAAATATGTATTTTATTATTCATGTTAAAATTGTCTTTAAACATACCTCATTTTCAGATCCTAGTGATCATGGTAAATTTTACTTTGGTAGAGGAACAATGCCGTGCCCTTGTTTTCTACATCTCTTTCATTTGCTGATGCAACGGCTTCAAATTATCTGAGAAAATTGGTCATGCTCACCAAATTGAATTGGTTGTATTTTCATTCTTTGAACAAAATAAGTGCTTATTTCGTTTAATTTAATTCTTGCAATATTATTTTAATCTATGCTATTTGTGTTTGATGGCCTTGTTTAAACTAATCTCTAAAATTTTTCAGAAATTGTTGTTTTGTTCAGTTTTCAGAAAACGTGTTTTTGTATTTTTTGTGAATTAACTTTGGGAGAATTTTGTAAAAGTTTTAAAAAAGATATTATTTCATTTCTAGCAAGTTTTTTTCTACATACATAAAATTTTGTGGGCACAAGAATATCTTCGATAGGGTTAGCGCAAGATGCTGTTATAGCTCCACTGCTATTTAATATATATACTGCAGAGATACATACTATAGTGGGAGACAAGATCACGTGTATCCAATATGCGAACGATCTCTGGTTTTACATGCATCATGTTCTACATTTGATAAATCTAAGCAAATTCTTAGAGTTGCAATCTTTAAACTAAAACAATAAACTGTTTTTCATAGGAGAATGGTTTTACAATTTCCACCGAAAAATCTAGCATACTAATGTGCTCAAGGGATCATCCGAAAGATATTATCCACATTACACTTGCTGGAATCAAACTTCATGTCGTTCAGCAATACAAATATCTAGGAATAGTCCTTGACTTTTATGGAAAAATCATATAGAGTACTTAGCTACAAGATGTGAAAAAGGGCTGAATATTATGAGAGTGGTATGTAAGAAAAAGTGGGGAGCAGGCATGTATATAAGTATGATGTTTTACCGGATCTGCATAAGGTATCTCCTGGATTACGAATCAATATTATATGGAGCAGCAAGTAATACTTTCTTTAAAAAAATCGATACAATCCAGTAACACGTACTAGTCGCTGAATGTATTGAGCCTCTGCTATATCTTAGACGTTCATACCTAGCAAAAATAAATAAAAAATAAAGTACACATCATTTAATAAACACCTTTTAATTAAAACTTAACACTGAAGTCTTATATAATAAATATTGAAATAAAAAAAATTCTCCCAATGGCTAAAGCGTTCTCCGATATAAGTGAAGAGGAAATAATCAAGATCAAAAAGTATGGCAAAACATATTTGTTTAACTTCGATTACAATATTAACTGCTATAAGGTCTCTTCCATCTATCCGGAATACTGCTTCAATGTAACCTGTAATAACATAATAGTAGGCCATATACTCTCAACCAAATTTCCTAATAGCCTGTACTTATATACGGTCGGCTCAATATCACGTAAGGATACAGATTTTGCATTCGTAGTGCCTAACATTAATCACATACAGTACATGAGGATTAAAGAAACGGCAACAATATTTGCAACCAAAGCTCTGGCAATACTTCATGCAGTACAATGGGCAATCAAAAATGTACATACAGATATAATCATTCTAATGGAGTTCCAGTTGGTAATTAGAGCACTTTCAAATACAGACAAACTAAATAAAAATTACGTAATCCCCGAAATAAAAAGTGAAAATATTAGTGTTAACGTCATCTGGACAATAGGACATTCCAAAATCTCTGGCAATGAAGAAGCAGATTTTTGGGCTAAAATTGGTGTGCAGTCAGTATATATCTATTCCGAAATACTCATTCCCATAACAGATTACTTCAGCAAATATAAACAAAATATGATATGATGGATATGCCGTTCACCAATTATAAATGAGACAAGATCATATATACTATTATTCACTACCTCTTCTTTGACGACCACAATATTTAGAATTAAATGTAACCATGGATCATTCCAACACCCATTTATATAAAATAGGTCTAAAAGAAGATATATACTGGGCATGTGGAGAAGTTGGTGATTTAATTCACATCTTCTTAGGATGCGAAAACAACCGAACACATTTGAAAGAATTCATTAAGTCTGTTTCCCTTTATTGTAACCTACCCCTTAACATATTGCACAGTATTCCTTGAATAAATCCAAGTTACACCAAGCTTTGCCAAAACTGAAAATAGACGCAAAAATAAAGATCTAAGTAAATCTTCCATAATAAACCATCATAAATAGTCCTATAAACTAAAAGCAAATAGCAAAATTGTCGAGACTGAATGGTTAACACATAAATCAAAAAAATATAATTTTTTCTTAGGTCTAGAATTTTTTTCATTTTACCACTTGTTTAATGTTCATAGTTCAGATGAATTCTTCAGCAATTTTTCTTTTAAAGTGTTCATTATTTTAACTTATTTTATTCGGATGAATGTTCCAAAATTCTAGAATTTTATGTAATGTTTTCTCTCATTTTTACGAGATATTCCCAAAAATTATTGCTTTCTAGAAAAGTTTTTAAAAAAATTTCCAGGTATAAGTATTTTGTTCGAAGAACCTAGAATGGTTTAGAAAAAAATTATAGACATCTACAAAAATCAAGCATTTTTATCTCATTTTTCAAGGAGTTTTAAGATTTCTTAGATGATTCATAATGTGTCACCGCCACTATCAAACAAAGACACTGTGCTTGCTGCTCATATCTAAATCTTGTGCTTCAAGCTGCACATATGTGGATGAAATTATTTCATGATTTTTTATAAGTATTTATCCGTACATGTTTGTCTATCTACATCAACCTAATACCTTTTCCTTCTATCTATTCTTTAGGATCTTAAGGGTTTCTAATGAATTATGATAATCACGTCATCTGCGAAGCATACTATATATTATGTACCCTATCATATACTCTTGTCTTTAGCACTTTATCTATGTTCCCCTTTTAGGTATTTCTTTATAACAGACTCATATCTCCTATATAATCTCAATTTTCTCTATTTCATATAATATCCCTTTCCACAGAGCTACATTAAATGTGCGTTTATTTTCAATGGTTACCTTTCCATGTTCTTGATTACTTTTCTATAGCATATGTCATATATTTGCCTTTCCTAAATCCAAGTTGTCTGTCGCCCATCGTGTTTTCTATCTCATTCTTCAGCGTTGGTACTTCAAACTATACATTAAATATTCCATCGCGATTTTGCAGCAGATTGCTCTGTATTCCATCTTCTTGTTTTAGCTCTTTTTGAATTTTAGAATGATTCTTATCAGATCTTTGGTATTCCCTTGATCGTTTCTTTAATTATCTCTAGTGTTATTTCATCCAGTATCAAGAAGAAACCAGTTGTCCTGGCTGCGAAGCTTCCCGCAATGGTTCGGAAGATCGGGACGAGTATTAACATATGGTAGCCAACTCCCTGTGAGGAGGGAGAGGGAAGAAAATTTCCCTAACAGGTTAAGAATAGTTTTATTGAATTTTCTTTTTCTTTTATCTCTATTTTGGATGGAATTTTTAGCGTGGTTGTTTCTTATTTTATATACCAACTTTCTTGTATCTTGATCCACCACGTCGCATAGTTTATTCTAGCATTCTTTCTTGACTTTTATTATATTTCCTACATGTTTTTACATGTATTTCTTATATTTTTCTTCTTATAGTTTTGACTTCTCTTTTCTGCCATGTGCTTCTTCCTTTTCGTGAGTTGTTTTCCTTTGTTTATGCATTCTTGTTTTACTTTCTTAATTTCTTCATTTCACCCGTAGGTGTTCTTTTTTATTCTATTAGAGGTATTTTTGCTGAAAGTCATGTGTAATACTTACGTTACTATTTCTTTCATTTCTTCTGTGCTGCATTGATCTATTTTTTCTTCAAGTTTATGTTTGTATTTGATTTTCTTTAATGTTATTTTCTATCATTTACATTCCTTTTGATGGCCCTTATTTTTGCTTCTTTTATTTCCTAATGGACAATGATTTCTTCTTGATTTTTTGACCTGCCCGTTGTTATACCTTTAAAGGATTCTCCTCTTTAATGTTAGAATTTCTCCATCATTTATTATCTCCATCTCATTTTCTTTTGTCCATTCTACTAGCACCTTTTCCTTTTCGTTCTTTTTCATTCCATATGGCCATCTTAGTGTTAATGTCTCCTGCTATTACTATCTTTTCTTGTATCCCTTTATACTCTGTTCCATCTTTATTTGGTAGGTCTGACATTCTTCTATGTTCATATTGTTTACAGTTCTATCTATATGAATACTTCTTCTTTTATGACCCTATTATGTACTTTTATGCTTTTATTCATAATTTTGATTACTACATATTCTTTTTTGTCCTAATCCATTATAAATTATTTATTTTGTATTATGTCTATTCTTTGTTGTTTCATTTTTTCTCTGGTGATTCTTTTTTTTTCAATTTTTTTGATTTATTGCCTTACTTCTCTCTCTCTATCCTCTCTCTCTCTCTCTCCTCTCTCTCTCTCTCTCCTCTCTCTCTCCTCTCTCTCCCTCTCTCTCGCTCTTATTTTTTTAACTCTGTTGGCTTATCTGCTCCATGTGTCTTCTTTTTGTGGTCTTTACTTTTCTACCTCCTCTTATTTATGTGTTTCGCGCTTCATTTACTTTCTTTTCATTTATTTCTATTGTTTAATCTATCCCAAATTATATCGTCTTTATTTTTCTTTCTTGTATCCAGTAATTTATTTTCTTTTACTATCTCCATAATTTCGCATATGTCATTTTTATATAATCCTTTTTTTGACTCTTAATTGCCTTTATTTCTTTCTTATTGGTTTTCTTCTTTTTCTTTGCTTTTACTTAATTTCATTTCAATTTTTGTTTTTTATTAGTAATTTCTGTATCTTCTTCGTTTTTTGCTTTATTTAATAATAATAATAACACTTTATTGATGTTATGATCGAAAAATAGTTTACATAGGTCACCCTAATTGTGCTTTTAGATACTAATTACAATAATATTTACGCTTTGTTTGGAGTAGAAGTAAAAAGAATATCAATTAAATAAATACGTAAATTGACTAAATATTATTTATATTTACTGAACATCTTTATTTACAGTAAAAAATTAAATATAATACGTGTATCAAAATAAATTCTGATGTAAAACAAATGTTTTTTTACTTATGGAGTTATCTGTCAAACAAGCGTTATGATTGCTAATGTCTTATTGAGTTAACGGTCTATGTTCTTCAAACGCCCTCATCGCCAACTTATAACAGAAATGGTTCTTTCTTTATCTTATCTAGTTATCCGAATTTTTATCGTCTTACTTCTACAATTCCTTATAATATATGATGATTTTTTTTTGTTCATATATCCTTTTTTGTGCTTCTTTACTGTTTTAGTCATGTTTTTTTTTGTTTATTTCATCCCACAGCATTGTGCTGTCTACTAATACTTCGTTATATTTTTGTCTTATTTGTCTTGTGTTGTCCTGGTTTCTTCCTTTTATTATTCTGTTAAGTCGTCCCGTACCACTTTTATGCCTACTAGATTTTTTTGCCTATATCTTTCCTCAACTCTTTCTTTTTTATTCTTCTTCGCATGTGTGTTTATTTTTTTATTTTCTCCGTCGAGTGTTTCTCTCGGGAGTTCTTTGAAGATTTTGATCGTAGGTTTATTTATTTATATATAATTTTAAGGCTACTGACAGCCGCACTCCCTGGCTGTTTTTATATTCTTGGGTTCCACTATTTTGGAATGTCAGGTAGGTCAAGGTATAAGGAAGGCCAAGTGAAGCTGAAGAATTTGACTATGAGAGGCTGATCATTTACATAATAGATTTTAGAACAGTAGCTCTAGTGATTGAGCAGTGGGAGCATCATTGTGATGACTCCCAGAATCTCTTAGCTGTAAAGCATTTTCATCGCTTCGCTATACCAATGTGATTTTTATAACGATTGACCTTACCCATATAGTTCATTGGATTGGAATACTGAGCTCCCATAACATGACAATCTGAATTCTTCCGTGAATTGTAATGGGGTACTATCTTCAATACGAAATTTAATGTGTAAAATACGAAATTATTTCTGATGGTGATAAAATAAAATTTGCTTTAAAAAGAACTAAAGCGAGATTTACCAAATACAAACATTAATATATGTACTAGCAAGAATATATAAGGGAGAAAATTATGTTCTATACTATATGTTTGCATAATATAGATCATTCTTTTCTGTAAAACAAATAAATTGGTATTTGCAAATTTTGTTTTGACCAATATTTGAAAGAACAGGCTCGAAACTAATTATAAAAACAATCAGAAAATATCGAAACAACAGATTATTTGTGACTAATGACAATCATTACATCTTAAAAATTATTATAGCCTATGATTTTGGTCAAAATATATATAATTTGTATAGGGGCAATAATAATTCGCATAGGTAAATCGAAAATCAAAATTAATATTCTCAGGGGTTATAATTCTAAATTTGAATTGCAAATTGTTTTGTAAGACAAAATATAAAATATAAAGTATGATTATAATGTTGATTTTTTTTCCGCAAATTTAACATTAAATTAAATATTTTCTTTATATAATACGATATTAATAAGAAAATAAACGGATTACACGATCAACTTCTTATTATTATCTTGTACCTTATATGTTTCAAGCCAATCAATAAACTGTTTTTTATTACAAATATCACATTGGCAAAAAGAAATAGTGTAAAACTTAAGGGTTACAGATATGAATATTGTCCTAAACATTAGAATTCGATTAGAAATCCAAGTTTCATTGATTCCATAGCAATTAGAATTATTTACTTTACTTTTATTAAATATTTATGTATTATTTAACAATTACAATTTAATACCATCATCAAAAATTTATAAAAACGTTTGGTTCTTAATACTTGAATACATTATTATTAGAAATATTTAATAGTATTAGATTTAAGAGAACATTTTATAATTGACATTTAATCCACTAAAATCTCCTCGAACAAGTGTGCAGCAAGATAAGAGATTGTTGTAGTGAAAGGAGACCAATAAACACGTACAATTGACATGTAAAACACGAGTAACCAGCAGAATTAGCAGTGCGAATGACAGCGACAAAAAAGAACTAGACAGACAATTAATTTCAATTTTAATTAACGTAGAGTACAATGTGCACAGTCAGCTAGAAAATTAAGTAGCTAACTGCGATGAAATATTTCATAATATAATATGTAATATGCCTGGCTTGAACTTGTACGTTATAAAAACAATAAACACATTATTGCATCATTAATTTTCAATGACAATGATACACAAATGTTATATTTCACATATTTATTACAGACACATTTTACATACCAGAAACATACTGTAAAATACGGACGTATGAACATTTGAATTAATTTTATTGGAAATGCAGTGGAGTGACCCTTCTGTGAAACGTATTAATCACATGGAATTTTATTGTTGTGTTAAACTGATTTGTAATCACTCGGCCGTATTTTATTTAACTAATATTTAGTATTATTTTTAATAAAATTTATATTGAATTATTTATTAAAAATAATCATATTACATATACATTATCTAACATAAATATGACGATTAGAGTTACCACAACACATAAATAGTGGAAAACAGGGTTTAATTGATCATCTTTAAGGTATACCAATAATCAAACACTTTTAAGATTAATTTGATAAATTAGCATAAAGTTAGGTTCAGTAATTAAAATATATTCTTATCCCTTACTGAAATATATTAATGTGTTGGTAGATTTTTAGTGTAAGAAAGGTTAGATACCATGTTGTTAAACCTATTCCGGTTGAAATTATTTGGCGCATTTTAATTTAGCTGCTGCTAACATGCGTATTAAATTATTAATACGGCGTGATATAAAGTATTATTAACAGTATTTAAAGTATTATAGTCGTAAATCAGTTTCTAGCATAATTACATTGCGTTGTTTCTGAGAAGTTTGTCTAATATCGTTTGTTAGAAAAGGCAATTCTGTAATGATTTAATAAGTTCAGTATGCTGCTGAAACTAATAAATTAAATACTATTATTGCACTCACCACGCCTGAGTAAAAAAACTCTAACATATTGTTTACATTTATTGTATTATTAATGATATTGATATGAAATTAAGCAATTTATAAATTAATTATTATTTCCTAATTTACGTTATGCGTTTGCCCTTAAATTGTATTGATTGAGGTCGATGTCAATTTGTGTAAAAATAAAATTAATGATCTAAAACATAACGTGTTCAATTATATTTTCTTGTTTCTTTTCTTGTACTAAAGAAATTTAAAAGATCACCAAAAGTAAGTAAAATTGTACTATCGTTCATGAAACAATAAATGTAAATATAATGAAGAGAAAAATTAAGAAAAAATAATGTTATAATTTTACTATTATGGTTTTGTGTCTTTTCTTATAATATAACACTGCTTTTATACATTTTATGATCAGTTATTGTAGCGAATTACTATATGGAACCGATTTTAAAAAGCTAAACGTTGTGGATTTCAATAAGGATATTTTAATGATTTATATCCTTTGAATTTTGTTCTTATTGTTCACTCAGACATATTCCACTAACGATACCGATGTTCTCGTGTCGCGTGGTTCAATAAATAGCAAAATAGGGTTGAATTCATAAATGGAACCGTAACATATTATTTATTGTGTTTATGGAATAATTAACTTAGATGAATGGCGGCATCTTGAATTCTATCAGGTAATTGCTGACTAGTAGTAATTTTAACTTGATAAACAAACTGCTTCATTGTTCCCCATAAAAAATAGTCTAACGGATTTAAATCCGGGGACCGTGGTGGCCAATGTACTAGACCTCCACGGCCCATCAATCTATTTGGGAAATGTGTATTCAGCCAATTTCTAACCTGCTCTCCATAATACGGCGGTGCACCATCGTGCTGAAACAACATTCCTCGGATGATATTAAGTGGTACGACATCAGTTAAATCGAACAGAGTCCTTTGTAATAAATTTCTTTATCTGTCCGCATTCAAACGGTCATTTATAATTTGTAATGATAATAAATTGTCGTTAAAGATACTACCCCAAACATTTATACTAAAACGTAAAAATGGTCATTATGATGATTATTTATGCCATCTCTCGTGAAATTTGCTTCATCGGCCCATAATGCCAGTGAAAGAAAATCACAATTTTGCCCATATTGCTGAAGAACCCAGTAGCAAAATGTTAAACGTTGTTGTGCATCTCCAGGCTGTAGCGCTTGAACATTTTGACGATGGTGTGGATGTAACAATTGTCGATTCAACACTCGCCAGACAAAATTTTGAGACATTTGTAAATGTCTTGCTATACGGCGAGTACTAATTGATGGATCTTCCAAGACGGCATCAATAACATCGTGTTTTTTTGTATGTTTACTTTATGGGGACTAATAGCTTTTTGCGGAACCGCATTACCTGTCTCTCGAAGTCTGCGAAATGGCGAACTAAATACTATATGAACAGGTTGGTGTCAGTTTGGATATCTGCGCTGGTATTCTCTTGCAGCTTCTCTCGCGTTTCCATTACAAAATCCATATACAAAAATTATATCTGCATACTCTTCGGTGGAAAATGTATACATTTTTGAAATAGCAACCAAAAGATCATGACAAACAATACAACAAACAACAATTATTATTATGACAGGCAACTATTTTTTCTTTTATCATGACCATCGCTATTTTATTGGTGACATTACTGTTTTATTTAAATTATTTCATAGCAAACTCTGATTCCTTATATTTCTTAAACGAAGCGAAATCGGACACCAGGTTATAAAATATATTTGCTTAAAATAACTTCAGATTTCATCTGTCAAAGTTTGTAACCGAGCTAGTAGATCACCCTGTATCTAACTGTTAGAAATAACTTGTAGACTGTTTTTTTTATGATGGTTGCGACCTATACTACGTGGCAATTCATGGTATAAACACTTACTATATTTTTTAACACTAAAATTTATTATAATGTATAATAAAGGATTATACGTCGTTAAGAGATTACAGGTTTTTGAAAAGTGGCGTGTACATTAAATTGGTTTGTTCGTTTAACATATTTACAAGAGGATTATTACTTAATTTTAAAATTGCGGCTGATTCATGAAGATTAAGCTTAGCCTCTTTTGAACAAGAATGTAAGAAGATTTCTCGAAATACGGGGTTCTTAGATCTTTTTTAAAGCAATTTCTGACTTTACTGCTATGATTGTTTTTGCAGATTTGTGATTAATGTAAGGACTGTAGTTGGGATTTTTGGATAAAAGTGATTGTTTTGTTGCACTGAATGTAGCTTTTGATAAATTAATCAATTTGGAAATTGTCTGTGAAGGTCTGTTGTGATTTTCAGTGACTGATAATGTATAACATTTAGTTTTACGGAGTCTATCTAGTGTTTTCTCTTTTCTTTTTAGTTTTAAATTTTTAAGTATGTCTTTACTCACATTTTCTCTGACGAAATCATCAAATATACTAAACTCGACGGGATTGTTTTTAAATGAAGTTCCAAGTGCAATACCTTAATATAGTATTGCATTACGTTTCTCCTCTGATGCAGGTTTTTATTTCGGATCTCATTCCTGCGAGTTGGGCTGCTTGGATGCAGTGGCGTACCTAGAACTATTGCCGCCCGGGGCGGTCACCAAATTGCCGCCCTCTATAAGTAAACATAAATAAATATATTAAATTAATTTCTCCCTTGGTGAAACATTTTGATCAATAAAGTATGAATTATAATACTTGGTATTGTTTCACTGATGTTTTTAAACCAGTGAAACAATACCAAGTGTTAATTAATAGTTTATAGTTCATAAATAAATAATTGTAATTAAGACAAATTATAGGTGGGGAACTTTTTTTACGATTGGATGCCATTTTAAATTTAGTAGTAATAAAGGAGGCCGCATAAGTTAATATACCTATAAATGCAACTTTTATAAAAAAAACAAGGTATCTTTTAAAGGCCACAAAAAACTTATGGGTTTCGCAGGTAAAAAAATCACCATTAAATATTTTTTGTTTTATATTTATAAATGAACAGGATAAACAAACAAATAGTAGACATATGCGTATGTAAACATATTTATATATTTACTTTTCAAACTTTCATATTAGAAAAATCGTTTATAATCAAAATTTATGTTATTTGTAAGTTCTTGTTCTATGAACAATATTGCAAGATTTTGCAGTCTCAAATCACTCATTGTGGAACGAAGATAATTTTATATCAACTTTAATTTGGAGAAGCTCCTTTCGCAACTAACTACGCTATTAGCAATTGTTTAAAAAAAATCCTTAGCAAAATTACAATATTGGGTACAGAATTTTCCAATTTTTAGTGTTGAATAAATTTGAGTAGATCAAGAGGGCCTTCGTCTTCGTCTTTCCAACGTTTTGCCTCTTCTTGTAGTGCAAGTACAACCATAAAAACCTGAATCATTTTCCTTTCAATATGGAACTGTTCTTTATCAATATCAATAAACTCATTTATTCGACATTCAAATTCTTCATTTAGTAGGTTACTTGGTATTATACACGAATATTTTCAAAGACATGCAACTGATCAAAGGGTTTATTTCCTTTATAATCCTATCCATAGATAAAAACATTTCTCTTCATACTTCTTGTTCTAAGGATAGCCCCACGTCTCTTAAATTTTCCCCACTCATTTTTTTTCTCCTTATAACTCGACGTTCAATCGTTATCTTCAACACTTCACAAATTGTTTTGGCTGCTATAACAGCATTTTATATTAGTGCACCTCTTTGTTCCATAAAATGGATTTGCAAAGAATTTAGTTTTATGTGGCATTTATGTACATTTAACCCTTTTATTTGCAGGTATTTTTGCGCGTCATTAATTTCCAAAAGGACGGATTCCCACAAATTGAGATAACAGAGAAAATTAAAAGATTGCATTGAATTGAGCAATATTCCAGCATCTGATCTTGTTTTACTATTTTCTTTTTCAGATGTCAATTTTTCCAAGGCGCTTAAAATATAAAAACATGTTTTTTTACTCTAGTTACTGCTTCTGCTCTAGAGCTCCAGCGAGTTTTTACGCTACGTTTAATACCTTGACAGAAAATAAAACATCCCATCGATGAGTAGAGGAAAAAAACAGTGAAAACAACTGCTTGATAGTTCAAAAAATTGTTATGGAATCGATAGCAGTAGAAGCAACGTGCAAACCTGCCAGGTTTAAAGAATGTTTTGTACATGGTACAAATTCTGCATTGGGATTTATTAATTTATTGCGAGCTTGAACACCGCTGTGCTTTCCTGCCTTGACGGCAGCATTATCGTAGACCTGTCCTCTGCAATATTTTATACCTAATTCTACAACTTAAACTTCGCTGCCATCAATAACTACATATCTAATAATTTGACTGGTTTGACCTTTGTGGGAAATATCTGGAGTGCTGTCAAATATCATACAAAAGTATTTAGTTTGCTTTATTTGATCCATAATTGTTTTAATAATAAAATATATAAGTCCTTACGTTGTAGAAAATTCACTAATAATTAGAAAAAACACGAAAATATTTCGTAAAATCTACAACAAATGAGTCTTATTAAGACTACAAGAAACAAATCACTTTTGAAACAACTACTTCTCTAGCTAATACTTCGACAGACATTTAATAATACAAAAGTAATTTGTGTGTTACAAAATAGCAAGGCTATCAAAGCAACACTAGTTTGAACGTATTTCTTTCTGTAAATTTGGAATAAGAAACTTCATTTCTTATTCCAAATTTACCATAGTATAGTCACTCATAAACTATTTAACGTACCTTCAATAATTTTTAGTTCATTTTACAGTAAGAAATACGTTCAAACTAGTGTTGCTTTGATAGCCTTGCTATTTTGTAACACGCAAATTACTTTTGTATTATTCAATGTCTGTCAAAGTATTAGCTAGAGAAGTAGTTGTTTCAAAAGGGATTTGTTTCTTGTAGTCTTAATAGGACTCATTTGTTGTAGATTTTACGAAATATTTTCGTGTTTTTTCTAATCATAACTGTTTTTCTCACTGCGCCTCCCAATAGCTTTATGAATTAATTCTGAATTTTATTACCCATCTTAATTTTTACTATTTGTTCACTTAATACTGGGTCGTACTTAGCCAACAAGTCAACAAGCTCTAGAAAATTTCCTCTATTTTCCGTTGAATTGATGTCTTTAAGATGACCTCGAAACGCCAAATTTTGTTTTGCTAAGAATCTAATTATATCAAGTATTCTTGTAAGAATTTCCTTCCATTTTTTTATTTCCTTGTCAGTATTCTGTTGTTGTAGTTTATCAAAAGTTGCGCCATGTCCAAGTCTTATTTCTAATACCTTCAATTGGGAAAATGATCAAATGTGCAGTGGGCTCAACTCTTGTTGACTTATTTTGGGATTAAGTTTCCACCATTTGTTAAAACCATTTTTCGTGTTAAAACTTGATTGACAATGAAAATCAAACATTTTGCAGCGAAAACAATATATACTTTTCTTCGATGGTGAATACGCCATCCACGATCTTAATATTTTTTCACCATCAGGCAAAATTTGAAAAAATCAGTCGCCATTAAGCTTTCCTGTTTCACATTTGGCTTTGATTGTATTACCAGGACGTTTTACTCTTTCACTGAAATCTAGACGCAGATTTTTGTATTATAAATGGACCTTGACGTACCAGGAATACTCTTGTATTGTCATCAATCTTGTTAAGCCATAATCCAACATCTACCATAGAAATGGACGTACTCATTTGAGTAGCAAACTCTTCATCAGAACTTGAACTTTCTACTTCTTCGGCAGGTCTTTCTTCTTCAACAACTGCTGCTTCTTCGCCAGTGGTTGACGCGACAAAATTAAAAGAGCCAGAAATTGATTTACGGGAGATGTATTTGTGTAGTGCTTCAGTATTTTTATTTCCTCCCCTGCCTTCTTTTTCTTTCTAAATTCTCATGAAAATTGACGTAAGGTCGAAACCAAACGAAATTAAAAAATCAGTGAAACAAACCAAGTGTTTTAATCAAAGTTATATTAATAAAGAAATCTCGCTTGGTTTTTCTGAAATTTTCAGCAAAAATTAAAATTTGATTCTTGACAACATTGCCCTTTCGTGATTTTGTTTTTTACTTGTATGAACAATTATTTAATCTGATGATTAATTTAATAAAACAATCCATTCGTGTTTATGCTTGAAGTAAAGTATCGAGTTTAGAAAAACCTGAAGAACCTTACATATACACGATATACTAAACCTGTTATTAAATGATATATTTCAGAGGCGTGTGTGCGAGTTACGAATTATCAATGCTTGGCGGTGTACAGTCGAGCCGAACAGCCTTAATGCAAAAAACAAACAAAAAATCTTTAACAACTTACCTTGAAACAATTTTCTCAAAACTGAAACAGTAGTATAAATTATCGCAGTAAAGAGTGCGTAAAGATAACCGCTTAACTTATGAAAGTATATCAGATATCGCCAGTGTTTTGACTAATATCAGTGCCTGCATATGCATAACATTCACCAACAAAGAACAAAATACTGCTCGCGCCTCGTGTATGTGACTAGCCGTGTCATCTCCATGGTAAGGGTGGTTTTTTGAATAAAAAACATCCAGCACGGAATAGTACATAGAACTTCTACTCGACGTCGACACCATTGATGTTAGTATCCGAGCAACATTTTTAGAGATAATATTTTTAACACTACTTGATTGACTTGATAATGAGGAAAAATATTCAAAGTCATAATGGAATTCATAATTCATAGAAATCGAATAGTAAACTTATGAATTTAACAAAATATAAAAAATATCTGCCGCCCAGTACGGACCGCTTCTTCTAATTGTAATACTTCATTGAAATATACATATAAACCTAATAAATGCATATATCATAATCATGTATAGTAATAATAAATTTCTAGTTAAAATTAAAACAATAAAAGTGTATATTAAATAGTAGTTAAATAGTAGGCAAGTTGAACAAAAATACAGTTTCATCAGTATTGACAAAAAAATGATTATGTGATTATGAACAGCTTAGAGACAAAAATAGAATCTATATTTAAATAAACAAATATAGATTCTATGTAATATGCTCATGAATTTCTAACATTTTTTATATTTTATAACTCATATATTCTATTCAAGCACCACTTGTCATATACTTACTTATCTTGTTAATGTTAATATATCTATCTTATTTTATTAACTTCTCTTTAAATTCTTATTTTTAATTGCTGTCATTCTTTGAATTTATTTTGCTACTTTTTATGTAAAATAGAAATTTCCATATGTTAAATTAATAAATAGTTTTGAATATGTAGACACATTAATTAAATGTAATATAATAGATACATGTTTCAAATGTACTTTTTTTGTTTCAGGTAAGAAAGCTAAAACACCGGCATCAACTCCTATTGAGGTAATATCGAATGACCACATTCATAAATAGTTAAGGTAAAATTCCCATATCCTTAAACGTTCTTAAAATATTCTTTAATTTAATTAGACTATCTTCATACATATAAATTAATTGCGTGTGCGCCTTGAAATACTAACTAACTAGCTACGACAAATGTTATGCAATGGAATAATATAATATTATTGTATACTTGGATGTGTCACGAAATATCTTTCCCCTAGCTGCAGACTACAGACAATGGTCCCGGTGTTATATATAATCTCCTGTAATTTTACCTGTAACACGATCTTCCTGCGACGGAAAACTTTCCTTAATTCGGCAGGATAGTTTTACTTCGCTCGCCCGAACTAGATTAAAACTTACACTGGGTTATAATACGTTTGTTCCACACTTAATTTTGTAATTTATTGACAATATATTATGTAATTTATACTTAATTTATTATAATAGTAGTAATAACCACAAAACATAATGCCTGTAGTATGAATTGCAATAAAAGCATAATTCTTTAGCACATCATGTAATACTCTTTCATATAATAATAATTATTATTATATGTTAGTTTAATTATGAAAATAAATTTCAGATAATAATGAATAATGATCCTGTATAACAAGATTTAATCTTCGTTGACTGTAGTTTCAACAAGACACTTGTCATTTTCAAAACATACGTGATTTAAAACATACAAAACATAGCTATCTATACATAATATTTAAAAACTTCCGAGGATAGAGGAGTGTAAATAAGTTCAGTAGTTCATAAGAAATTCTGGATTAGCGCGGGATTTGTGAATTTCGAGTGATTCCAACTTTTCCGAAAAGGTACAACAAATGGATCTGTTGCAATTACTCGAAATTCACAGAGCCCGGACTAATCCATAATTTCCACTACACATAAATATTGTATAATAATCATATTTTCAACAAGTAATTTCAATAATTCTGTGTACCGATATATGAGACATTTATCGGTAAACCGAATTATTGAATTTATTTATTGATTTACTAGAAGCTCTTGAAATTCAAGACCAAACTTGATCCCTCCCCAAAATTTATCCTTGATGCTCACATCTATATAATGTATTATCTTCTCTATGAGAGTAAAATGACCAAAATGTGATCGAAACTATAGTCACAGTTAATGCACTATCAAAATGTACCACAAAGTAAACGTCTCCACCATACAAGAACAAATCAAAATTGTGTATAAATTAATTGCTATCCCAATTTATAATTTTTCACATAGCATTCTGTTTGTTATTAGAATTGTTGATAAAGTTACAATTTGTATTAATTTTGTTTTGGTTTTTGCTACCCAAATGTATTTAATGTAAAAATAAAAAGAAATAAAATTGTAATTGTGAATTTAATTAAAATGAAAAGATCAAATAAGGTAACAATCAAGTTTAAATATGATACATTTGAAGACATGTGTTTCTATCTTTACGATCTCGTAATTACAGCTTTCAAATTCGTAGTAACTTATAAGTCAAAATTTAGTCATAAAGTTTTCACCCAGGATAAATACTTGAAGTTTATTTAACAGAAATAAATACATTCAAACGAGTGTTGTTTTGATAGCCTTACTATTTTAATAACATTAACGGCACTTTCAAAATGTTTAAGCCAACTAAGCTCATTAATGCAAAGAAAGTTGAAATTATTTGAGCTTTTTAATACTATTAGTTGATTAAATTTCTTTTTAATACCTTTCATGCTTATGAAACAAAGTTTCCTGCAAAAGACGGCAATTATAATTTCTATATTTTCTATTATTTAGACTAAGTTAATTTCTATTATGACGTTCACATCCACTGCAAAAACATATTCCTGCTTTAATGTATTTAAGTGTATGGTTGCTAACGTGAAATAAATAATTACATTGATTAGATGAAAAATAAAAAATACGTTTACTTAGTTAATATCACAATGTTTATTAAATAGTGACTGCAGTTTCGATCAAACAATGACCATTATCAAACTATAAGTCATGTTAATACAGAAAACAAGATCTTATTTATACCGCGTTAAACAATGGTAAGAACATGAGGTTGGTTTGTTCGTTAATTATGGGGCTGTCCGGATTATCCTTGTGTTTGTAGATTTTGAGGGTTTCGAGTACGTCCATTTTAATCCCCTTGTCCGTGAGATGAAGAATTTGAAGTACATCTTCGTCAAAAGTATGCCGGTTTTCGATAAGGTGATTAGCAAATGTTGAATTTTTTTTTTTCAAACGAAACGACGTTAAATGTTCTTTTAACCTAACATTAAAACTACGACCTGTCTGCCCTATGTAAATCGAGGGGCAATCTTTGCAATTTAGTTTGTAAATACCTGCTCTATTAAATTTATCTAAGGGAGTTTTTGAATTAAATATTAGAACATAAATATAAACAATTAAATGAATAATTCTGAATTGACTGGTATATTTTGAAGCGGTCTGGTACATGTAAAGCAACAAGATATGATTTGCATTCCCAGATTTTATCACTTCGTTTATGCCTTCTAGAGCATACTTTACATGTTCTGGACGTTTTTGCTTTGCTTGCTGCTGGTGAAATCTGTCTTATGTAATGTACCTGTAGCCGTCAGGAAGTATCGCCAACAGACTGTTTTCCGTAGGTTTTGTAATTAGACAATTTGAAGCTACTCAATATTTGTTCGGCGATGTCTAACCGAAACTTCGTATAGTGTTTTATCTTGTTTCTCAATTGACCATATAAAACGATATGGGGCCATATCAATTAAATAGATAAAGATTTTCCTGTGCTCTTTCATATACATTTGCATAATGAGAATGCATGCTAAAAATTGATCTTGATGGTCTACTTCATACAAGCCAATATCTAAAACGTATTTTGGTTTACAAAACTCTTTGAATTTCTTTATTTGTGTGTTTTAGAATTATTGTTTCATTAGTGTCAATCATTTCAATGTTGTTGTGGTTGGTGGAAGGGCTATATCTTGCTAACTTGCACACTACTTACACTCTAATTAACTTTCTGGAAATTAATTCCTTCGGCACATACTTGCTGTTCGGTTGCACTGTTCCAACAATGTTTATTTTTGACGTGTACATTTTTAAACAGTTGTGGTGAAGAGTACTAGTTGTCCATATAAAGTGTATATCCTTTATTCATTATAAACTTTTTATTTACTATAAAATCCAGAGGTGGATTCACATAACTTTATATTTTATACCAAATTGTCTCTCTTTGTTGGATTATACTATACATAAGATAGGTGGCCCTTGAATTTTATCAATGATTCGTCTATTGCAACGTTTTCATGTGGTTTATAAATTTCGGAAAATTTAGTATTCAGATATTTTATTACACTTCGTATTTTGTAAAGGTGATCCGTTCTGTCTGCATCATTATTATTAAATTTTGAAAATGGCATTCATTCTCCAAATATTGTGTTTCAATTGAAGTACGCTGTGACTGACCAATGGCTTTCAATTGTTGATTTTTTCAGAAAGCAAAAATTGCTTTCATTTCATCGGAATTAGTATTTTTCCACTTATCAACTAATTTCTTATTGCAATATTTGAAAAAAATCAACATCAATATTTCATACTATATGAAATATGATATTCTACATTCGTATTCTCATTTCCTAATCTTTTCAAAACGTGAATTTTTTCTAGGAACTCCTGAGAAACGATATACAGGGTGTCCCGTTAATAAGGGGAAATGGCTGGACCACCGATTGGGTTAAATCAACATATTTTGGCCCCAGAAATGGGTGATTCAGCCATTTTTTCCACATTAACGGGACACCCTGTATAGAGGCATTATTATCTATGTCTGCCCAATCCCAGTCTTGTGTATTATTTGTAGAAGTTTACCTTCTTCATCATCAGTACTGCTAATCGGCTTAATACAAGCGACACACATAATTCCTGATTAATAAATAAGGAGTCGTTAATTTTTCCAGAATTTTGTAAGTAAGTGCATATATGTATGCCATTTATTGTACGAAATATTACAGATAAATTCGTTATTAATATTTAATCCTTAAATACTGCCCTGAACTATATATATACCAGAATCCAATTTTTGGGTTGTTTCTTTGATATAATTAAGATAATTTAAATCATTTTTGGACCTTAATGCGGTGTTTTCAAATCAAGCAGATGCGAATACTTTTTCATGATGAAATACTAGACAAAATAGATTTCAAGAAACAATTTTTAAAGCTCACTTTTCTTCTCTGGCTAATGATAGAATTAAAAGTAGCAATAGATATTTTACAATATAAGAAAAGGAAATAAATATTGTTTAAAAAAGCTGTAATAGTAGTTTTAGTTGTAGTCGCTATATTAATGTTAATGAAATATGGTTGTCTGTTTCTGCAACAGATTTATATCAAACTTAAAAAGCATGGCTTTAATATAGTATCTTTATCCCAAAAAACTCTGGTCATTTATAAATTCTCGTAAGGGTAATACTAGGATTCCTGGTACACTAAAAACTGATGGCGATAACCGCAACACAAAGGAAATAGCAAATACTTTCTCCAATTGTTTCTTTTCTGTTCACACAAAAAATGTTATAAATAATTCAGTACCTAAACCGTTTATTAATACAAATATATTAAATATTAATTCATTTACTATGTCTGAATTTTTAGAAGCAACAAACTACCTAAAATCAAATATGACAATGGGTGCGTATAATGTACCTGCCTTAATAGTTAAGGATTGCAAACACATATTAGGCATACCACTTTTTCATATATACAATCTTATTTTGAAACATAAGAAATTCCCTAAAGTTTGGAAAATTTCAAAAGTGATACCAGTACATAAAGGCAAGGATACAGATGACGTGAAAAATTATCGACCGATCTCCATTATATCAAATTTTGCCAAACTGTTTGACATTATGCTGTACCAGGTCACATACAATCATGTGAAACAACATTTGCCAACACGTCAGCATGACTTTATGAGGGGAAGGTCTACAGTAACTAATTTGTGTCGATTTACTACTTATATATCTGAAGCCCTTGACAATCGGTGTCAGACTGATGCTATCTACACAGATCTATCAAAGGCTTTTGATCGCGTTCAGCATAATTTATTAATAGATAAACTACACTTATTTGGTGTTAGTAACTCTTTGCTACAATTATTAACATCTTACTTAAAAGACCGAATAAACTATGTTGAATATAAGGGAATGCGATCTGATATTTTTTACTCCACAAGTGGGGTCCCACAGGGATCAAATCTTGGTCCACTTTTATTTCTGATCTTCGTCAATGACGTGGTCAACAGTTTTAGCTCGGAAAGCCTCTTATATGCAAATGCCCTGAAATTGTTTAGAATTATAAAGTCTGCTAATGACTGTAAGTTACTTCAAGATGATTTGTTAAAATTATATATATGGTGCAATGATAACGGGCTTGAAGTTAATGTCTCTAAATGTAAAACTATGACCTACTCGCCGAAACGCGAAGAAGTTGATTTCTGTTATATCTTAAATAATACAAACCATGAGAAGGTAAATGTATATAAGGATCTAGGTATTTATTTTGATGCGAAATTAACATTTAACCAACACAATGCAGAAATTTGCAAATCGTCTTATAGAATGTTAGGATTTTTAATAAGAAACACGAAATTATTCAAAAATTACGGTCCATTAGTTAAGTTTTATTATGCATACATTCGTAGCAAACTGGAGTATTGCTCTGTAATATGGAATCCTGCATACGCAACCTACAATGATATGCTAAATCGAGTTCAGCGAAAATTCTTGAAAGTGCTTTACCTTAGGCGTCATCGAACATATCCTCCTCAAGGATATGATATTAAGTCATTGGAGCCCGAATTTTGTGTGGCGCCCCTTGATAAGAGGCGCATTACAGCGCAAATATTGTTTATTTTTAAACTAATTCGTAATGAAATAGATGACCACCTCTTACTGTCTATGCTTAGTTTTTATGTTCCCAGGCAAAACAGTCGCTCGAGGATCACCTTCCTTACAAAATCTGTTAATACGAATCACCAATTGTGTCGATGTGTACAGCGATAAACAGATATTGCCGGGATATTGATATATTTGCGTTAAGCAAACATAAATTACTTTATGAGCTGCGGGAGAGCATTTGATTTGTTTATTATTTTTGTTTGTTTTTGTTTTGTTTAGGTAGTTAAACATATATTTAATTTGTTTTATATTAGGGATTAGTCTTAAGTTATCCTGTAATAAGTTGTATACAACTGTTGGATAATAAATTTATTTATTATTATTATTATTATTATTATTATTATCTTTGTATGATGCAAAACACACTATTTGTTAAAATGTTTTGTATATCACAATGGCGTTAATTTCTTTAATAGAGAAACTATATAAACTTTGAATCCTATAAAAGAATAATTCTAAGACACAATCACCATCACCCATTATATATTGTCGTATTAGGGGAAGTATATTAAATGTAAAATATTTAAACATCTAAACTGATTCATGAATACCAGCGGTAGAAGAAGAATGTATGATCGTAAGGTAAAAACTATACGTATTAATGTTATTTAATAATTTGTTATAGATGTAAGATTTTGCGCTGAAAGACCATCGGTCAATGGCCAATGAAGAAGAAGAGAAGCAGCATAATAATTGTTATGTCGTATTATTATTGTACTATAACATAGACCTCTCTCTCTCTCTAAGATTTATTTTAATAGTTTCTTTAGAAATCATAACAACTAAAATCTGAAACAAGCATTATAATCGCAAAAAAAATAATAATATCACAAATAAGAATTACCTGAAAACACAATAGTGCTGTAGGTGTAGCGTACTCTTTTGCAATTGATCTTTTTTGTACTCAATTTCCAAATTGATATCTAATTCTAATCATTTAAATAAATTTTCATATTGTCTGTAGGCTTTTATATTTATATGTTATTCCAAACATACTTTTTTCAGCAGTCATTTATTCTGATCATATATCTGTGGCTTGGAGCTAAAAAGGCCAATGTCAATATTTTGCCGTTTTGATTTAAGCAATACATTAGACTTCTTTTCTTACGGTCTTTAAGAGGGTAAAACAGCCAATGTCAAATCTCAACCAATAGCAGATCTATAAATTTAATTTTGGCCAATGTCGCTATGAATTTATCAACATCAGTTTATGCTAAAAGGGCCAGTCTCTACTTTGGCCATTTTAGTTGTAACTATTGATATTATTTTATTTAACATAAATGGGTCAATGTCAACATTGGCCTTTTTAACTTTAACCTTCATAGCAACAGTAGCCATCATAAACGTTACATGGTTGCAGCTGCATCGCAATTCTAGTTTTAAAGTGTTTGTGAAACAAAGAAAATGAATACTTATAATTCAAGGACAAGGCAGATTTTACAGGTTCATTTAATATTGCCGATTTGAGGTTATGTTGATTCGTTGTAATAACTAGAGCACGGACTTATATGCACAATAAATACCGAAAATAGCCGCCTATCGTTGCAGGAGGCTCTGAATAGTTGAAAATATGCATTTTCATAAAAGTCCGGGCTGTCCACATGACATGAACATTGTATTGGTTTGTATTGGTATCTTGTAGAATCAGCGTCAGTCAGTGATGATGAAAATTTAAGCACACGGTCCAGCACAATACCAGTTCCAGAAACGAAGGAATTCGAAGAGATCCTTGAAGAAGAAATAATAGAAAATACAGATTTAAGCGATTCAGAACCGTTTAAAGACCATAGTGGTGATGAATAGGTACCGTCGGACAGTGACGAGGACAGTGAAAACAACCAAGAAAAACAGTTTGAAGATGTCGGTTTGGATATCGGTCTGGTAAATGAAGACTTATTAACAATGCAAAATTGTTGTTGATTCGGCAGAAAATCAAATAAATAAATCACGCAGGGGAAGAAAAAAAGGAAACAAAGATGACGCTACTAGGAAACGAAAGCGGAATTCTTCTCATGCAAAAAGAAGTGTTTCGAGAAATTCACCCCTGACGAGCGACAAATTTTTAAAAATTGTGGCAAATTCCATAGAAGAAGAGGAAAATCATGTTCAGCGATTAAGACATAATGACGGCAAGAAAAGTAGACGAAACTTTTCTAGAAAATATTTTTTGACAAACATCAACGGCAAAAGAATGGAAGTTTGTCAAATTATGTTTATAAATACATTTGACGTTAAAATTTTTGAAAAGAAACGGTCAAGCAATAGCAAAATATGTTCTGAGTATAAATGAGGAAAACATGGAAACCAACCTAAAATCCCAGAAAAGGATAAACTCCTAATAAGAGAACACATAAAACTATTTCCCGCTTATCAGAGTCACTATTCACGATCCCACACTCAGATAAAGTACTTATCACCCGATCTATCGATTGCTCAAATGTATTTGGATTATTGTAAAGAAGAAAATATTAAACCGCGGAATGCCTCCCTGTACAGAAAAATGTTTGTTGAAGAATTCAACTTATCATTTCATAACCAAAAAATGATATATTTCTACAATGTTACTGCAAACTGTTTCTGAATTGAAAGCTAAAGGTAAACATTTAACTATTAACCATAAGTTTCTTGAGGCTGGACATACTCATATGGAAGCAGTCACTATCCATGCGGCTATAGAAAAAAACCAAAAAACGTACTAGTGCTGATCTTGAGTTGCCCCGAGATGGGGCAAATGTAATACGTTTGGTGTCAAGAAAACCCCATATAAAGGTTATAGAATTGGAACAAAACGACTTTTTAAACTTCAAATCATGTTTAAACACTCACTATGTACATCAAAAAATAAACATCTTAAAGGAACCAATTAAGTGGCTCAAAATAAAATGGATGCGGTATTCAACAGATTCTCTGAACATTTTGTACAAACATTCCTTTGAGGACGAGTTTAAAATTTTCTATATATCCAGAAATCAGAAGAAAACACGTCAGGGTGGTCTTCTCAAGCTTCAACTTTTGGCACTTTTGCCATATATCAGCAAAACTAATCGCATGTACTACAATCACTTTATTGAACAAATGTCAGCAAATGATAATATAGTAGATTACTTGGGTGAAGCTTCTGAAGAGGAAATAGATTTACTATCATAAAGTTTTTCATATCTAGATGTAGAATATCTTAGTTTTGTAATGTATTTAGTTTATTTCACCTTTGTTAACACTAAACTTTGTAAAAATATAATAAACTTCGTAACAAATAACTATATTCTCTCTTTTATTGTTGATAATTCGGCCAATGTCACCTAAAAAAAAAATTTTAATCGTGAATGTATGCAACAAAGGCCAAAGTCATTTGTTTTTTCAAAATAAAATATTTTTTCAAAACATGGAGTACTTTATCAGATTCTATGCAAAATTATCTATGTTTGAGCCAAAGTTGAAACATACAACTTGTACTTTATGTCAGTTAGAATTAAAATAATGTTTCATAGAAACTTTCAATGCGATTTTCTCAAATACGCAATTTTTGACATTGGCCTTTTTAGCTCCAAGCCACAGATACAGTGTGTAAAGTGATGGGGTTTCCTATAGGTAAAACTTTTTTAATATGAATTTTAGGAAAAAAACTTATTCTTTATAAAAAATTTTGCTTGCTTCGAAACCCCTTATGGTCAAAGAAAAATCCAGTTAACAATTAAGATAAGATAAAAAATTGAAATTATGTCGAGTTGTTGATTTCAAATATGACTGAAAAACTCGGACTTAGTCATATTTAAAATCAACAACTCGACATAATTTCAATTTTTACTTTCCCTATATACGAAGTATATTTAGGGGAAGTATTTTTTTCGTGATTTTTTTTAAATTTTTTTTTTGCGGAAATATCCGTTTTGAAGTCCCCTGAGTCAATTAGTCTAATTTCTGGAAAAAAAATTTTTGTGTCTGTGTGTGTCTCTGTCTGTCTGTCTGTCGGTCGGCGCTGTATCTCAAAAACGAATGATCAGAACTGAAAAGCTTTTGGTGAACAATTATAGACCGGAAATGGATGTTTATTTGAGGCGTTTTTTTTTTGTTTTTTCGTGATATTTTTCGAAATATGAAAGATTTTAAAAAACCGTTCAAACAAAAGTTAAAGGGAATGAAAAACTGAATAAGTTTTATTAAAACATATTTTTCATAAAATTCTTAACTTTTGAGAAAAAAAAAATAAAAATTGATAATTTTGACATTTTTTTGCCAATTGCTGATAAATTATTATAGTTACATGAAACGTGTATTACAAATAATTGTAGAGAATTCAAAACTGAACAAATCATTAAGAATAGCCCTTTTGCGTAAACCTCATAGTTTTCGAGTAAAATATAGGGAAAGTACTATGATGGCCACATCACTATTTTATTTATCTTATCTTAAATGTTAAATGGATTTTTCTTTGACCATAAGGGGTTTCGAAGCAAGCAAAATTTTTTATAAAGAATAAGTTTTTTTCCTAAAATTAATATTAAAAAGTTTTTCCTATAGGAAACCCCATCACTTTACACACTGTATATTATATCATCTTTATTTACAGAAAATACATGTAGCTAACAAAATGAAATTATTATATAAGACAATGGATGATTTTCTGTACAACAGTTTTTCAGTTATGATTACCAAGGAATGCAAGGAATTTATGGCTTTCCTCAGTTGGAATTATCTTAATTGATAAAAGAAGATATTAGATTGATAGGTTATATAATTGGAATTGAGGAGAAGTCTAATTGACGAAGTGTACAAAGAGCCGCTCTTTCAGATATCTGGATATTTTTAAAGCAGAAAGATGAGGTTTATACTCAAGAAGAGGTCGGCCGACCAATTTGTATACATGAACAGCTGTGTCTATTGCTATGTATTAATTTTAATATGTGAGTCTTCTGAAATTCCGAGCACTCTTCTTGACAATTGGTTTGAGGTTTTGGGAGAGGCTTTTGAGTGTTCGTTTGTGATCCAATATGATTCCCAGGTATTTGCAAAAACAGATCGTGAAATTGAATGATTATTAATGTGTATTTTGAACGGCGAACTATGTGGACGACGAAACGAAATTAGATGGTTGAATTTATTTGGCTTGATGGTTATTCTTTTTATTTCTTTAATTTTTTTGGTTCTAATTCTTCTTTATGAAACCACTACTGTTTATTTAGAATTTGTACAAATTATAAATGATTGAATTATGTTACATTAATGCTAACATTTTTTAATACTTTTTAGGTCATTAATACCTTGCATATGATTTACTTTTTACTCCCTTGTTACATTATTCGATGATTATCAATTATATTTTTTTATAACTTCTAATGTTCATGTACACTTTACTGTATTTTACATTCTCATGGTCATTCAATTTATTCAACGTTAACGTCAAATTACCTGCATGGTGCTTAAACGATTTATGAATGCGTTCACTCTTCTATATAAAGCTTATATTCCTAATGTTTTATTTATTTGCCTTATTATAGTTATCCTTCCATAGTTTCTAATAATTACTAAAGTCTTTTATAATGGTTGTAGAAGTAATATATAATTTGTATACTATATCTAAAAATTATTACACAAACATAAATTTTCTTCTTTTTTTGGCATGCTCTTTTATATAATGTACAGAGTAGTACTATATCCCGTATAATTTATAGCGAAGATAAAATATTACAAAATATTTTTGATATATAATTAATAATTATAGAAATGAAAGAAATACACACTTGGCTAGCATAACAATAACAACAAGAATTTTTATAAAGCCAAAAAAAAATTATAAGCTCTGCTTGTTGAAAGGTTTTATTACCAAACTGATGAGCCTCAATATATGTTTAAAGCTGTACTTTATAAATTATATAGTAATATACAAATACCATATAGAAGATGTATTTTTCTTTTCTTTAAATTAAACACATAATAGTTTCCTTACTGTTTTCACAAAACTCTTTTCATATTTTCTTGGAGATTTTCCTCTTCTAATAATATACATAATCATATAAGGGTGGTGGGTCTCTTCTAATAAGATATCAATAAATGTAAGTAAGACATGCATAATTAACATTCTTGGGGGTTATGAAGGCACAAAAAGAAGGAAATAAATATAGTCGATTTATTATTCTTGGTGGAAGGTGGAATGCCTGGGAGACACGCAGACGGAATATAAATAGACCAATGTGAATACTTTCGAATCTTATAGCTACCAAAAACTGTCTACCCGTCTATGAAATAAGACTGAACACTGACCTTACTTCAGTAACATTTCAACATGGGACAATTTAAAAGCATTATTTAAAGTAAAAAGTACAGTTAAATATTTCCACCTCGATAAATTTAAATTTACCTAAAATTTTGTTGACACAATTAATATTAATAACTAAAATTATAATAGATAGTAAAAATAGAGTTTATATAATTTATCTAATGAGAAATTATAGAAAGATTGGTTTAAAACATGTTTAGATTTTGACTCTAATTTAATAGTATATAAATTAATAAAATGTATTAAAGTCCTTTACGTTGTAGAAATTTAAGTAATAAACATTCCGAAACGTTTTCGTATTTTTCTAATTATTGGTATTTAAATTGTTTGTATCAAATTATTGGATTGTTGTTCAACCTCAATAGTTAAAGTATGTACTAAATAAATAATACTATTAACAACAGTGAACCACTTTAATTTTATTATTTACGTTTCAAATAATAATAATGTAATACAATTAGAATTATTCAAATGTTTTGTTTAATTAATTGTTTTTGGCGCGTTATTGTTTTATGACTATTAACAATTTCTTATTTTTTCATATTTTATTTCACTACAAAATATTTCTCATACAAGAAGGATTCAAACGTTAATTTCTGTGACGGTTCAACATGTCATCATTTGAAATTATCGACGAGCCTGTGATTTGTGCTTGCAGGTTATATTGTCCTGAAATTTTATAGGATTTATTGGTTTTCTTTGTAAAGATTTTTCAGAAATATTGGTAGAGTTTTATGTGATATAACATTTTGGAAATCATAAGTTATATAGAAGAATAAGGTCCAAATATCATTCACACGACTTTTTTGAGTCAACTTAACAGTGACTAGACACTAGAAACCACTTTCGTTTTATAATGATAGGTCAGTAGATCTTGCAAGAAATGAAAACGATTTTATAAGCAAAATTTATATTT
The DNA here is from genome assembly GCA_963969525.1 of Ontholestes murinus. Taxonomy (NCBI): domain Eukaryota; kingdom Metazoa; phylum Arthropoda; class Insecta; order Coleoptera; family Staphylinidae; genus Ontholestes; species Ontholestes murinus. The sequence goes on along the minus strand of OZ018394.1, from coordinate 58,789,565 downwards.
GAATTACATTTTTAAATAATTGTATGTGATTAGAATTTACAAACTACATAGTTTCGTATAACAATTAAATCATCAGAGGATGCTAAGAACAGTTCACTAAGCAATAATAATCCCATGACAATACGTTGTGTAATGCATCGGATCGGATTGTAAAAATAATATTACATTCAATTGTACATAAAGCTGTTGTTGATGGTTCGAACATAATTATGTAAATGTACATACACATGTTACATGAAATACAGAGTACACTATTTGCATGCATTGTAAATGCTTCTTGTTATGTCTCGTAAACTTCAAGGCCTTAGTATCTAACAAATCAGTCGCAAATATGGTACAACGAAAATCAATTATTTCCGTCTGTCGAAACCTCAATAATAAATGACAATAATTAAAATATGTTTTAGTTTGGTAAGTTACCAGGCGGAGGATTATAATTTGAATTATAGTTTATTGACATATAACTTACTCTGTTTAATAAATTTATAGGACATATTTAATAACTTTTTAGAGGTTTTTGTTCTGTATAAAGAAAATCTATAGAAATGAATATAATATCCTCTTTTAAAACATTATACAATTTTATTCACTAAACTATAAGGTGCCTTATAAACAGTGTTTTAGGTCTCATGAAACTAACTCTCTTACCGATACGATCTATTATTTTACTAGTATTACTGAAATCATCTTCATTAAATGCCTTGAAAATATAAATCATGAAGAAAAACTTAAAAAAAATAATTTTTAATCATGTCCTTATTTCGCTTGCCTTTAAACTAACCCTTATAATACTGATCTAATACAGATTTCATTTATTGGGTTGATGTATAATTTTCTCAATACAGTTTATTGAACCGAAACAATAAAAATATTTAACAAATAGATGATTGAATTAATCTTCCGGAGCATAGTCGCTATCTATTTCAAGAACTGCTTCCCAATTGTTTGGTAGATGGTCAATCCAATGATTATTCCGAAGCATAGTCACTATTTTCTTCAAGTACTGAATAGGCAAAGGCGTCATGGTTCTTGGATGCAATCCACGTTTTGACATCGGTTACTAGGTCATATAAATGCTCGTATTTTTTTATTAGTCATTTCTTAGTGTGCGTAATAGATTGGTGAATATACCTCATTTGATAACATGACGCTTAACATGAGGACGGCATTATCGTGGTTGTAGATGATATAGTTCTTTTTTGTGGTCGTTTTACCTCGATAGCAGCATGAAGACATGCTGCTATCGAGGTATCCTTTCATACACAAAGCGACACGCAAAACTTCTTTCTTTTCACGTTTTTAAAAAGTAGCAATGATTTATCACCCGCAAGAAGATTCAGAAACGGATCGTGCCCATTTCATTGCAACAAATCGATAAACATGCAGAAAGTTCGCGGAGAACCCATCCAACCAATTTCCACACCTTTCTGAGATGACAAACGACTGTGGATTAGTTGATATTGCAATCGTGGGCTAGCATTTCTGTTATTAGGATTTCTTCCTCTTCCTTATTCATTTACAATGTTCATTTCGCTCATTTGAACCTCTTGAGCCACCTTTTAACTTGGCTTTTGATGTAATAATACAGCATAATATGGCGAATACACATATGATTTTCACGCATTTTTATAACTTCAACAAATAAATATATTGTTTTAGAAAAACCTAGCAAAAAATAAAATTAGGCGCAAAAGAGCTGCAATAATTATGCATAAATATAATACCATAAAATTTATTAAAATGGCGTGAGTTATGAGGTTAATAAATAAACGTACTGCCTTCTTGAGTATCAGAATAGAACTACTTGTATAACCTTATAAAATACAAACTGTCAAAACTACCAACTGATTAAAAGTAAAAATATACTAACTACATCTGAACTTAGCGTTACACTCCCACTAGTTCAGTGTATTAAACATAATTACATTAACCTAAACCTAAATCTGCTACAATAGTTCCATGCTTTAGTAAACCCAACGGTTTAGTCAATATTTCAGTTACCACTTCGTTTGTATTTAAGTTTTATTTGCTATAACTTCACAAACCTAACATCAATATGTTTTGAAATTGTGAAAAATAGGGTTCGTTGCTAAATTTTGAGTGCATTGATTGCCATTAAATAATGTAATGCAATATGTTCCCCAAGCAAATCGTATATGAGACTTTTTAGATATACAACCTCTCTAGATGCCTCACAAATAGCCATATATTCAGCCTCAGTACTGCTTAAGGCTACAGTGCTTTGTTTTTTCATTACCACGAAATCGCCTCACTAGATAATTTAAAAACCAAAAACGAATTTTTTTAACTTTAACGTTGCTATCAAAATCTGCATCATCTTAGTGCAATAACTGTTATTAGATCATCAATACGTTTGATAAATACACATGATTCATGTACTAGCTTAACATAACCAAAACTATTCAATACGAACTCAACTTCTTGATACCAGACTCTTGACGATTGCTTCAAACCGTATATTGTTTCATTTAATCGCAGTACACCATTGTTTGATATGTTTACACTGTCAGGAATTGACATGTACACTTCCTCTTTAAAGGTACCAATTAAAAAAACAGTTGTAACATCTCAATGACAAATATTTAAATTTATTTCACAAATAAGGCCATTAGCAATCTTAACGTTAAAAAACCATTAACAGGTGAAAAAGTGTGTCCTTTTTTGCAAACAACCTTTTGCCACTAACCTAGCTCTAAAGCGCACATGACCTTCACTATCAATTTTTTGTTTGAACGCCCATTTACATGGCACCACCGATTCATGTTTTGGTGCAGTTGCAAAGCTCCAAGCTTTATTCTCTTCGAAGGCTGAAATTTCTGCTTCCATACCCTTTCTCAACTGCTCTTTGTTAGGACACGACAAAGCTTCATCGACTGTCAGGGGATCTTCTCCTAAAACATTTGGTTCACCGCACTTTTAGTTTTCTTTCTCTACGTGGCCTTTCAACTATTTCCACTTCCACTGGATTTTCTGAAACATATTCTTCTGATGTACTGCTTTTACCACTCTCGCTCGCATGGTCTGCAGTGTTAACATTTATTTTTTCTTCTGAGATCGACTCAACTCGAACTGAAACAATGGTTTCCTCAGTAATCTCAACTCCCACTGAAACAATTATTTCTTCGATCATTTCTGATTCAAGATTGTCTTTTTCAAACACTATAAGAACTCGGCTTGTACTTCAAAACTTCATCCTTGCTCTTAATAAAATATACCAAAGACATTCTTGAGAAGTCATCGACGAATAGCAAAAAGTATCTATATCCTCCAAGTGATTTCATTTTCATTGGGCCACAGACATCTCCATGCACAACTTACAGTCGAATGCCTTGGTGGTTAAAGGGTAGTCTAGACTGTTTTCCTTTACAGCACATCTTACAATTAAACAATCCATTTTTCTTCTGAGCTGAACACTTTTGTCCATTCACCCAACCTGTTTCCATTTTTTAAAGTCCACATTGTTTTAATGTCCAAGTCTTCGGTGCCATATTTCGCCTAATGTCACTGTTGAGTCCGGATACAGTCTAATTTTGTAGACTGTAAATCAGCAATGGCAATCATTTCATTACGTTTATTGTCAATTTTACAGCCAGTATCATCGAAAATTACGTTGTTCCCTTTTGCTATTAATTGACTCAATGACAGTAAATTTGTTGACATGCCTGGGACATAAAGAGCATTTTTATTATTTAAAAAAAAAATTACCTACTGTGGTTTTAAACAACTTTAACAACTGGTAAGCTTGCACTTTTAGCAACAAACACTTGTCTGTCACAAATTGACATACTTGTAAAGTAGTCTTTGTTAACAAATATATGCGCACTTGCACTAGAATCCAGATTAAAGTCATTTAGTCCGTAATTGTCTGTAAATGCATTCACTTTAGTCTTGTCCTTAATTAATGTGCAATTATGTTTAATATGTCCCCGCTTTTTTACACTTGTAACACTTAACCTCACTTCTTGGTTTCCCAGTTGTATTACTGTCAAAGTTGCGCGTTCATTACCGACCGAACGTCTGCCACTTACTGACCGATTTTTACCACAATCGAGCAACTTCGATTTAATTGCATCCGTTATAATATCTATGCCACTATGTTCAATCGCCATTATAATTGGCATGATAATTTCTCTGATAATCCAGCTAGTAACAAAGATCCTATCCACACATCGTTTATCTTGAAGCTTCTGACTTTCGATGATACGATTCACGTATTCCTCCATCGAATCGCATGTTTTCATCCCCGTCGATATCAAGAGCAGTGACAAACTAATCTTCTTAGTAAATCCCGAATTGCTATACATAGATTTTAATTTAGTCCACAACGATCTCATAGTTGTTGCATCCTTCACGTGAGTGTTTATTGAAGTTAGTAGACTCTTCAAAAACACGAGTTTTGCCCTTTCATCCTCCAGGATTTGATCTACGTCGGTTAAACTCTGCTCCGTTTCAAAGTACTTTTGCAGTCCCTCCAGGATAAAGAACTTCTTAGCCTCAAAGGACCAAACATCATAATTTTCACCTTCCTGAAGTTTCGATACACTTATTATTAAGAGTGAAAACATTTTTGATTCGAGTTTATTCACTCAAAGCAGCACACACATAACCAAAAAAAAAAAACGTGAGCTCTGGGCACATAACCTGTTAAAATGGAGTGGGTTATGAGGATAAATAATCGTGCTGTCTCCTTGAGTATCAGAATAGAACTACTTTATTTTGTGTAACCTTACAAAATGCAAACTGTCAACACTGTCAACTGCTTAAAACTAAAAATATACTAACTACATCTGAGCTTAGCTCTAACAAAATTTAGACACCAAATTAGATAGAATCTAGAATGAAGGATTCTGTATTTCTATAAAAAGTCACTTTTAGTACATACAATTGATAGGAAAGGAATTAGTTTATTATCTAATACCAGTTATTGAAAGGAGTTATTTAAACTTGAAGGCCTTGATTTTCTACATATTTAAACTTAGTTTTAGCTTTTATTTTGTCAATTTGTAAAGATTTCTACTTCTTTTGATTTTAAACAAGCAATTTGCTCTAGAATGAGAGAGGAAAAATCGAGACAATAAATTTGGGGTGTCATTAGTATAACATTGAAGTATATTCTTAGATAATACTTGATTTTTAAACTACCGACCATATTAAATATTTATATTAAAAATAAACCATTGTGTTGCATTTACTAGCATATATTTATCCTCCATCACTTTTTGTCTTCATTGATGATTCATACGTTTTAACTACAGAGCAGATGGCCAATTCTCTTGTCGACACGTGTGTTAAATCATTCCGAACCCCCTACATCTCGTCGTCTTTGAGTCATCAGAGCTGACACGTCTCATATGGATGGATAGATGGATGGGTGTCGGAATCTATTTTCGAAGAGTCTTAAATATTTTTCAAAGCTCTCCATGGCTTTATAATCGTTAAACCGGGAACGACCTTTATCGCGCACCATAAATTCTTAATAATCCGCTATAAATCAAACCATTCCAGTTAGACACACTAAAATGAAACCCAGGTGCACCTGTGCTCAATTTCTTATTGCCCATAACGTTGGTGATAATGGTGTTAATACCTCGATTTACGTTAAAATCTGTAAGTACCTTCGAAGATTTCAACTAAAATATAATTCGATTAATGCTATATAAATATTTCATTTAATTTTGCTTTAAATTTAAAAAAAAATCTAACATTGCTATTTAGTGAAATAAATTAACAAAAATATATTATTTATTTTATCTCTTGCATTGTTTCAGGAATTATAATAATTTTCGGTGTAGGAAATAGAAATATACATTCACAATCATTTCAATTAAATAATTAAACGTAATAATAAATAACAATTTTATAAATTTATTTTAAAATCAAGATTTAAAAAGATCCACTTAACTACTGTAATTTCATAAGCATTTAGATACATGATACGACGATTACACACACCTCGTTTCACATTACATGACTCATGCTTCTCATCAGATTACCGAGACAGCAGACCGTGGCGATGCCATCACCGGCCTACCACAACATAACCAAAATAAGTATACAATGCAGCTATTAGCATTCAAACCAAATTTGGTACCTATCCAATTCGGACTTTATGGTAATCCAATTTTTGACATGCAATTCCGGCTGCGTACGCTTGTCGTGTTATTTAATGCAGCACTCTTTCGGCTGATCTTATCTCGCAGACAACTTTCCCTTTGCTCCGCCCAAAAATTATTGCTTCGCATAAATTAATCGGTCTCGGGGTATTATTAATGACCGAAAATAATAAGTCATTCGATTTTAATAATTAGACCGTACGAAAATGTTATTAATTATATTAATCTGATTCACTTAAGCCAAGCCCAAAAAAAACAATACGTTTATATAATTCCATATAATTATTACTCATAATGATTTAGAAAGATATAATACTATTATTACTAATTAATTTTTAAGCATGAAAACAAAGAGTTCTTATTTTCTAAACGCTAGGAGCCGTTTAACGGTTTTTTAGCTTAATTTTATTTACATATTTTAATTTCAATAACGGTTAATATTTTAACGTGTTATATTCTTGCACTTACATGTTGCTAATGATGAACCTGGCGAAAATACTTATAATAAATGCTCTATAATATAAGTACAACGAAAACTGTAAGCGTCTCATCAAAAATCATTTCACGGTCTGTTGGATTGACTAATTGGCCTGTATCGATTAAGATTCGACGATTTACCCATCGAAGCGGTACGTAATATCCTATGAGTGAACATACAACCTATTATTAAACGGATAAATGTGAACAGTTTATACATGTTTCAATTACAAGACTTTTGTAAAGAGGATTTTTAGTATTCTTCAAATATAATTTTAAAAAAATATAAATAAATGCCTAAACGACTATTATATAGTACATACTAAAATAAAGTAAGTAATTAAATGGTAACGCTGAAACGAAACTTACAAAAATATAATAAAAGTTTTACCATGGCTTATTTGTTTATATTATGCCATCAGAAAGTCGAAATCGTAAAAAGCACAATTTGAGTCTTAGACAACTTATGAATTAATTTTTCGTTTAACCTGTGATAAAATACTTTGTATTAATATGACGATTTTAAATAAATACATCTACGTAAACGATTGAACTAGCGTTCTAATGACCTAGTTCAATGTGTAATCCATTGAGATGGGTTATGATTATGATAGGCAATTCATCTGTTTATAATGATAGCTTCATAATACGTTTTATCAAGTGTATTTTCCTTTTATAATTATTAAAAACACTTTTACAATTAAACATCAATTTTGTAAACAGTTAAATGCTTTAGAAATTAGTTCATAATTGACAAATGCGTTTATAAAGTTAATGCAAAATATTTGACAAGTTATAAATTTGTTTAAAAAATTGATAATCCATGAAACTATCTACAAAATATAATTAAAAATTAAAAAAACAAACAGTTCATATTTATTTTAAAAAAAAGATCCATAGAACCAGTTAAATGTTGATATAAACAATTATTAATAGTTGAAGTTGTTAAAAACAACAATTAAATGTTTCAGTAAGAAACAATTAAAATTGGTATAAATTAACAATTGACACTCGATGAGGGCACGTGAACATAATGAAAAATACCCAAATAAATAACTACTTTTAAAAGGGATTTGGTTCATTAAATATTCATTGGAATAGATAATTTATTGTTTGGGAAGAAAAAATAAAAGTGAATTATATAAATTGTATTGTATGTAGGCTGTTACTTATTAAAGCTCCATTATATCACTGTTGGAAAACACAATGGTTAGCGAGTGGTCTTCAAAAATGTTTATTGTTCAGAATAGAATATTTTATTTTTTGTGGAACAACCGTAAAAGATATCATATATTTTTAAGAGACAAAAAAGTTTTTAAATTTAGTGGTCTTTCAACTAGTATTTTTTCAGTTTTATTGAATGACCATTAAAAAAAAGTGGTGGCACTACTGTTTTCCATACTTCCTGTCAATCACGTATGTCCTTAATAACTTAAATGATGTACTATATTATGGTATTAATAATAAATTTCATGCAAATCGAGTGAAGCATTCAATTGTTATAAACAAAAGAAATAAAAAAATGAAACTTTCAAGACAAATTCCGGTTTAACCGTAAACTTTTGGATATAGATATGTTGTGTTAATTCATCAAATTTTGGCCCCAGGAATCTGTGGTCCAGCCATTTCCCCACGTTCACGGGACACCCTGTATATTGCAAAAATGATCAAAAACAAAATATTATGATAAAAAATAGAAACATGAATGTAACTGCTGTCTAAAAGAGGTTTAGCATTGGTCATCTGTCAGTTTCCGCTGGTCATTTAAAATTATTTTTCGCTTATTTGTTAATTTGCTTATTTCCATAGATTCTAACAGGTTAAGTTTTATCCCCTTGGTTCAAGGTAAAAATTCATGGTTCAAATTAATTATGGATTACACCAGAAACACACACCACATAAACCAGAAAACACGTGAAGTTCCAAAGTCGACTTTAAAACCAGAGGAAAATGGTGCAAAACATAAACCTTCTAAACCTTTATGGTTTGAACCTAATAATAAACAAAATACCAAAGTTTGTGTGAGTAAATATTATGGAAAAAGGGTTTATCCAATTGCACAAGTGTGGAATTGTATACTGTTCCCAAAATTAAAAACCTTGAAGGGTCATGGTTTATGCATATAATATACTTCTGTATAGAATCTCTAAATGACCGCAATAAAAATAATTTAAATAGTGCAAATGACAATGATATTCCTATTAATCAAAATACCAAATCCAATGTTTGCTATGATCTTACGATGTATAATGCATTAACAATGTTACAATTTCTAGAGAGTTTAAAGCAGAAAAAGAAAAACGAATAGCTAAATTACACTGGCATATCTTATACATTCGAAGATGATACAAATGTTTATTTAAGTAGTGATGGTCAAAATATTATTGGGACAAGTATAAATGCATGATTTCCTAAAATTGATGAAGATGTTATTGTTAAGGGTTGTTTATAGAAAGGCACTTGGTTGGTTTCACAATTTTTACGATTTATTCCGACTAGTTTCGATTTTTACATCGTATCTGGTGTAAAAATGTAAAAATCGAAACTAGTCGGAATAAATCGTAAAAATTGTGAAACCAACCAAGTGCCTTTCTATAAACAACCCTTAATATTAAACATGTTTCACCACGTGATAAACGAGAACCAAATTCAACAAAGATGCTATTGTGTTTTTTTTTTAGAGAGCCGTCTTCTTTTACAGATCCAGGTGCACTGCAGCCTAGGTGGCTTATTGTACTTCCCCATATAGCCTTACTTACACAACTATTCTAAAATCGATTTCCTGCATTAACTCCCTGCCCTGCTAACTCGTCAACTTTTTCATTTCCCACGATACCGGAGTCAAGTGTTATCTTGTTATATCTGGCCAGGTCATTCAGACTGTCGAAGCAGTCTGATACCAGTTTGGATGATGAAGTTATTGTGTTAAGTTGATATTGAATTATGGATTTAGACCAGAATTACAAAACAAACCACCTGAATCATAAAACCATGCGAAGATCAGAAACCTGCTTCAAAACCAGTTCAAAGAGATATTAATCATTAATAATCTGAACCTACATGGCCTGAAGTCTTCCTTAATAAAAATGTTCCTTTCGCAATATCATAGAGAAAAAAATTATCGACTTAATTCAGAAGTGTATAATTGTAGTGAGAGATCCAGTTAATAATAAATTAAAGATTACATTGTATTAAAAGCCCAAACCAAAAAGAGTGATTGTTTATGCACATACACCCGAATAAAATTTGTTGAATTAGCTTTAATATTGTTAGATGGTTCTGTTGTGCAAGCTAACTTTCAAATTCCCAAACCCAAAAATAAAAAACGTAAGGAGAAAGACGAACTTTAAAAATGCGGGAGAAATTATTTGACTGGAGTCAAAAGTCAAAAGGGTGAATGTGCGGAACATAAATGCGTTGTCATTTTTTTTTAAATATATTTAAACCTAAATGAAAATGAGGATGTTGGGCTAACTTTGGAACTGACAAGAATTAATCTGAGGAGTGTTAAAAATGTGGTAATATGCTTAAGGTCACTAAATTTGCTAGGCATTCCGAGAAAGCGGTAAATGTGAATATGGCTGACCCCGAGGCAGCTGACAGTTGTGTGGCTATGTTGAATAGTCGCTGGTTCAGCAAAAGGCTAATGGTAGAACAAAATATAGTATGGACATAATTTTAACTGAAGATACGGATAGTGAAACAGAAGAAGGTAAATACAATTTGTTCAATTCTACAATTGAATAGAACTTTTTAAATATAAATAAAATATAAACAAACGGTCCAGTGTAACTCGCTGGGAGGCGACATACAGTGTTCGATGCCTCAGAGAAATTTATATTTTCGTAACTAATTTAGTTTCGACCTACAATGATTCCAAGATAATGACACTTGTTTGAAAATTTGTTTGTCAAAAGTTTTCCACTAGTATTTCATTTACCATTTCTAAAACTGTAATACTTTGCCCAAATGGTAAATTTATTTCGATATTTCCAGATTTTAGTTATATTTTTGATATCTTTCCATGTCCATTCATTAGTTATAAGATTCATTTCACAATCTTCATTTATGCATTCTTGCTCGTCATCAGATAAAATTATATGCCGATATCGAAGTGGAAAAAGTTTCTTCGAAGTCACTGTCACTATAACCACTGTAGTGTTTTCATTTTCTATTTGTCGAAATAATATCATTAACTTCACTTTTGCTTTTCATTTTAGAAGATGGGTTAAAAATTGATAACTGCACGCAACGCAGTGCAATGATAATTTGTGCTCTGGCAAACAATCTCATCCGACGTTTTTGTTTCTGTGAAAAAATCATTACGACCTGCATGGCACATCTTTCCAACGCAAGTCGTTAAAAAATCTAAAAACCTCAAAGGAAGCTAAACACGTTAGCGTACACATTGGTCCTTCTAACCGGATATCCGTCAAAGGCGATTGAGCCTTGCGGAGCATCAGAACTAACCTATACGACGACTTCATCTCCAGTGAGGTCATCATAAGGTGCGCCACGTCCCATGCTGAAGGCCGAGGGATCGAGTACTGAGTATTTTGATAGATGCAACTTTATAAAGAAAAAAAAAATTATACTTGTACGACTGTCATAAGCAGCATCGCCAGAAAAGATTTACTATCCGTTCCAGACAACATCGGTACCATCTTCAAAGAACCGCACTTCACGTACCTCACAGAGGGGCACATACCACATACTGTATTCTTACTTTTGGGATAGAGTACCGTGTTTTTTTACTGACTTTACCAGTATACCTAGGGAATGCATCGCCACCGGGGATATACAAGGAGGTTGCACCATAAGCAAACTCATATCAACTCAATCTGGATGGATTTAAAACCCATCGCCAAATTATTGCGATGGTATATCTATAGACGTTTTTATCTCACACTTCACCTACCTTCAAAACACACTTTTAAAACAAGAAAAATAAATTCATCTGACCCGCACCATTTGCCAAACAGCAAATTGACATTAAGAAGCTGCCCACAGCTCACATCCGAAGTAAATCGTTTCCGATGTGGGAGCAGAAGGAAAAACATCGATGAAAATATTAGAGAACACCCCTTATCACCGAGATAATTTCCTCGTGCCAATACAAGATTCTGCAAACACTAGATTTCGGCATAAGTTCTTAAAACAATATTGTACAGTGCACTCCATCTTAAAATATGGACCAGCAGCATAGAAAAGTTCTAAAATGAAATATTATATACAATCTCCGATCACGTGCAGTCCAATAAAACTATTGAAGTAAAGACCCGTTTACGTTCATTGCTGACTAGGCTGCCTACGGTGGATTTAATCAAAATTAACGTTTAACTAAAAATAAAATCATAGCTAAATTTGAAGGCCGAAATGATAAAAAGGCAATGCTTCATAGCCTATATGAACAAGTTCTTCACAACAATATAAAAATGGTGATGTGGCCAACATAGTACGTTCACTTTAATTTTCTCGAAAACTATGAGGTTTACGAAATTTTCTATTTGTAATAATTTGCTCGATTTTGGATTCTTTACAATTACTTGTTATATAATTTTCATGTAACTCCTGTAATTTATTATCAATAGGCAAAAAGTATCAAAATTTTTAATTTTTTTCTCGCAAGTCCTTACAAAAATATTTTTCGATATTGAATTGACGAGGCGGGTACATGATGAAACTCCATAACAAATTGAAATAAAACAACACAGTTGGGAGGGTTTCACATTTATTGTAAATTTATTCATCTGCCTGATGAAGCCACTGTGTGGCGAAACATGTTGCAGTGTTCAACAATAAATGTGAAACCCTCCCAACTGTGTTGTTTTATTTCAAAATATTTTTCAATAAAACTTGTTCAATAATAAAATGTATTAAAATCCTTTAGTTCGTTGTAGAAAATTAAATAATAAATTTAAAAATACGAAAACATTTCGTGAATCTACAACAATGAGTCTTACTAAGACTACAAAACAAATTAATTTGAAACAACTACTTCTCTAGCTAATACTTCGACAGACATTGAATAATACAAATTAATTTGCGTGTTACAAATAGTACAACTATCAAAGCAACACTAATTTGAATTAAATTATTTCTGTTGAATAAACTAATAAATGATAAAATGTACTTTAGATTGTTTAAATGTAACTATAACATGAAAAATTATGAAAAATGAATTTTAAACTGATTTCATTAAATTAAATTAGCAAAAGCAATTAAAAAATCTAGTATTCGAGTTTATAATCATCTGCAGACACGTGTTTCGAATATAATAAAGCTGTACTGAAGAGAGCGAAAGTTCGAAACACGTGTCTGCAGATGATTATAAACTCGAATGCTAGATTTTTTAATTGCTTTTGCTAATTTAATTTAATGAAATCAGTTTAAAATTCATTTTTCATAATTTTTCATGTTATAGTTACATTTAAACAATCTAAAGTACATTTTATCATTTATTAGTTTATTCAACAGAAATAATTTCATTCAAATTAGTATTGCTTTGATAGTTGTACTATTTGTAACACGCAAATTAATTTGTATTATTCAATGTCTGTCGAAGTATTAGCTAGAGAAGTAGTTGTTTCAAATTAATTTGTTTTGTAGTCTTAGTAAGACTCATTGTTGTAGATTCACGAAATGTTTTCGTATTTTTAAATTTATTAAAACTTGTTCAGTTCTTCATTCACTTTAACTTTTTTGAGCTCGAGTAAATATTCACTTCCGGTCTATAAATGTTCATCAAAAGCTTTTCAGTTCCAGATATTAACGATAAAACCTTAATGCAAAGATATTGAAAAGCTAGATTATGATAATAAGCTTATTTGTGGAATTAAACATATTGAGGGCCTCGAGGATTTTAGTGATATAAGTTCGATAGCCGGTACCTTTTCTGGTTAGAATGCTGTTTTAAATACCAAGCCCCAATAGTCAAACCTAACAACGTAAGGAAACTTTCATGGGAGTATATTGTGCGCCATCCTGCTGTTAGATTTAATGTCTTCTGTGTAAGAATCTGGACGAGCACGTGAGATGAGGCAAACACAGATTCTTACTGGATTACGATTTAATTGTTGATTTCCATTCCCGTGACGGTGATGGATTGGATTGATAATCCTTGCATCGTTGTTCTTTTTTGGGTTGGAAGTATCGGTGTTCTTTACTATCCATGGACCATTGATACATTGATACGTTATCTGCATTAACCCAGTCTTGAGAGAATGTTAGATCTTTAACCTGAATTAATGGCGACCACTATCTGCATTAACCCAGTCTTGAGTGAATGTTAGATCTTTAACCTGAATTAATGGCGACCACTATTGACCACTATGTTTGTTTGTTATGAATATGAATGTATTATTTGTTAACAGTTGTTTCCAAATAAGAGAATTCAGTTGATGTTTGGAGCTCTTTTGTGAGCATGGTTAAAAATTTTAATGAATTGTCATTACACAGTTCTTCTTGGCATTCAACTTGTAGGGGATTGCATATTACGTAGATGTAGATCATGTGGTATTTCAAAACATTGTTGCAGATTGTACTACAACTTCATTGATGGTTTCTAGTGTTTCAAAATTTGCGTTAATTATGATATACTTGTGAGACGCATTAAATGTTGGAAAAATCATTGTTATTCTAAACATGTACTATTCTTAGTGACTGCTGCTCTTTCTATTGTTATGTATATGGAGGTGTGGCGGTACAATTGATAACTATTATGGTTTTCTGTATATTCCATAATCATTATTGCTGTTGCAACAAGGATGTAAAATAAAAATAATAGTATTGTATACTGAAATAACATATTGTGGTAAAACAATGAGATGTTAAAAAATAAAAGTTATTCTGGTGTTGTAGTTTAAATGAGTTTCAAATGAAAATAAAATAAAACAATACGCGAGTTATCAACATGTAGTATGCTACCGATCTATTTCCAGAGACATATATTAGAGAATGTCACTCGACTTTTCCCCATCCGCTAACAGAGCAACACCAGCAAAGTGAGCACAATGCCAACTCTGTACGTTGACGTTTAGTTTCCCAAGTGCTGCCATTACACGCACACTACACTTAATGTTCACACCGACTTAGTACAAAACGAAAAAGGGCCGAAATGTTTTCCGCCCATCCTGCGGCATATCGTCCCTGCACGTGCTTACATGCCGTATCAGTGTGAAGCCTGTCGGTACCGTGATCCGATAGCGAGGTACGGACAGTAAACAGTTCAGTCACTATCTGCTATCGGTCGTGAGTGGAGTGAGTGAAGTGATGTGAAGTGGTGCGTGTGCATCAATTAGTTCCATTGTTCGTCGACTAGACATCGTCGGTTCTTCGCGTTTGTGCCTCTGGTGTTTTCTGTGTGTTTAAACTGCGATAAAATAATCCGCCGCGAGGTTTATTTTTAACTGCACCTTATAAATAAACCAGCTAACTCCGCGATGGAGGATAGGATTTAAAAAAGAGGAGCGAGGTTAATCTTTAATTTATGTGTACTCCACATTGCAGCCGATGCACTAAATTTCAAGATCAAATTTTAACCTCCGCATTCTGGGCGTTTAATGAATACATTCACAAGTTTGTATATATAAATTTAATTAATATCATTTAAATAACTCTTTAAGTGGTTATTAATAAGTAGTCATTGTATTCGTTACGATATTAACAACTATTGATCATGAAATCTTACAGTCTTCACCTTTTTAATATACATATAATGAAAACGTGAAGCAAATTTTTTTTTCTTACATTTAAATGCAGAAAAACATTAATTCAACCTGTTTAGCTATTTATCTTTACAAGGTTTAAATATATGCTTAGTTTTTAAGTCAAAAAGTATTAATTTTACTCGCGGTACGGTTTACATCTTTATACAATAAGTAACATAATTAATTATATTCGTTCAACATTAATTTTTTACTCATGATGTGTGTAAGTGTAACTTACTTTTTATTACTTAGTATATAAAAAAGAAGGGTGCAATACGACGGTTCATATACATGTAATCAACTGAGGGTTTTTTGTTCCCTTTATAGGAAAGAATGACAGACAATCAAACAAAAAAGTTAGTAAAATTGAAATATCGTATTAAAAACGTTGAAAACAAATATCTATAGCACTTTTCGTAAAATATCAATGCAGAATAGTTGTATTTTGCAGTTTATTTTATTATATTATATTTGTCTTTATCAAACATGCTTTTATATGACACCTTAATATTAACATTTTATTTCATTGTTTGTTTTCATTTACTGAAATAAACATTCATTTATTCCACAATGTATTTATAGGTACTACAGAACAAGAATGAAATAAGCAATAAACTTATTATTCATATCTTTATGGTTATAATATTTGTAATTGCCAATACTTGTTATAATACCGAATTGATTCGAATAAGTAACGGACTAATCAATAATTAATACCTTCTAAAGGGATAATCATAATAAGTAAGTACTCTAAGCATATATGAGTGAGAAATGTAAATATGTTATTGCAAAATTCTTGAATAGTATGATTGATGAAACCAATATTTTGTAATATTAAATGTATCATAAAAAAGAGTATCATTTGTTAAAAACACATTTTAACAAATGAATAATATAAATAATTAATTCAAAATTACTTCTATATTTTAATAATGTAATGGCATTCGTAATTTATTTTTATATAAATATTCCATAGATAATTTTTTATGTAACTATAATACACCCTACGTTTAAATGAAAATGAAGCGTTCTTTTGAATAATAAATTATTTATTTTTTCCCTCGGTGCTGCTTTTGTGGAACGATTCAAGTATGTAGACAATGCGTCGTTTGCCTCTCCCAATGTTAATGTCGTTAAAATTAATGAGATTCAGACAAGTCGGATTAAGAAAAGTGATCTATATAAGGCGCAGTCTTTGCGGCCCCAAGAGAGAAAGTGTTGGCGGTTTCAAAATCACCTGTACGTACACTAAATTTGTTAACTCGAAAAAGTAAGCTACTTACTGCAAAAGCGAAGTGAATCCGCTTTTAATCCGCTAGGTTAAACTTGTATTATCGGAGTAATTAAAATCGAAAACTGTTCACTTGTTACATCAAATGTTTTAAAGTGTAGCTACACAACTACTTCTTTAAACTAATATAAAACTTACTTTAATAATAATAAACTTTTATTGGCCGAAATTAAACACAGTATATAGCATTAGTCACACAACACAAATATAATCATAAAAATAATACAGTGTTTTATACTATAATTAATTAAATGCTAAAATATTAATTTATAAAATAATATAATTTATCATTTAAGTAACATTTCAGCTTACTTTTGAGCATATGTTTATTTTTACTTTCCTTGGTATTCAATGGGTGTTTGTAAAAACATATTCACCTAATATTTGATGAATAATAAAATAAATCCGTATGTCTACTTTGTCTGTATAGAGTATTACACCATAAATGTTGATTAAAATATTAAAATTATTTATTATTAAATATTTCATAAATAAACAGACAAGGTAGAGTTTTATTATTTAATGCATGAAATACGCATTGAGGTCCTACTAGATACCCTTTTTGCAGAATAAGTAATTCACTCATCAAATTGAATGATATAGTTTTAGTACAGTGTTATAACATTTTCAATTTATCTCCTTTACTGTAGAGGCATTTATTTTTGAAAATCCATTATCACTTAATATAATAATAATAGTAAAGTATTTATAATTTTCAACATTTTTATTATATTTCTTCACCTGAAGAAGCTACAGTGTAGCGAAAGAATTGTAGTGAGTTTAAATCAAAAGTTGAAAATAATAAATATTATTATTATATTAAATTTTCAATTTAGTTATAATTCTCTTCAAAAAAATATTTACAAAAATAAAAACTGTATCAATGGTATTAATTACACTGTTGCATTCTTCCTTCACACTTTATTTTCTAATATATCTTAGCATTAAAAAGGGAAGTATTAAGAAATGATACAAACGTGTTATTTATATTGATTATATTCTTCACGAAACTCAAACATCAATTGTATCAATGGTAATTTTAAAATGTAGGATTCAATACGATTTTACTATTAGATACCTTAATGCTACCGAGTGTGAAGCTATTCATAGATTCCAATAATACAATTTAAGTTTCATAATGGAAATCATTATATTATCATTAAAAATATAATAGTACATAATTCAAACAATCTCAATTAAAAAAAAATATTTCGGTATTCGGTTTAATCAATTAAAAAGGTTAATAACATTAGATCCTTAACTCTATATAAACAAACATAATCCTTAGAAAGAGGAGGAAATATATCATCTACCTGACGAAGCCTCTGTGTGGTGAAACATTGAATAAACATAATCCTTGCAAAGAGGAGGAAATAAACATTGTCGTAGAATAATAAAAATATTTTTGAAACCATATTCTCTGTCAGTATTTTATTAAGTAAAGGAAAATATATCTTATAAAGATCCCTCCCCACATTATTTTCATTATCAAACAATTCCTCTCCAATAGATCCCTAAAAGTCAAAATTCACAACTCATTTTCTTCTTCCTTTACCCCCGAACAAGGACTCCCTCAAGGCTCTCCTCTCTCACCTCTGTTATATAACATTTTTTGCGTGGATGTCTACAACCCCGATCCTTCCTACTTTAACCCATCCAAATATCTCCTGCAATTTGCAGATGATACGGCCTTGATCACACATGCTCCCACACTACCAAAAGCCCTTCAATTCCTTCAAGAGCTTATTGACTCCCTTCAACAATGGTTTGCAAAATGGCGCATTAAAATCAATCCCCATAAATCACAACTCCTAATTCCTTATCATCGCACCAATAACTCACCCCATAAAGTCTTTATTTCCCAAACTATGATCCCTCCTTCAGTTTCCGTTAAATACCTGGGCATAACCATAGATCAAAAGATCAATTTCAAAAAAACATACTGCTGCATTAAAAAATAAAATAACTTCTAGGGCAAAATGCTTTAGAAGCTTAACCTACAAGAACAATGGGATTAATACTAGCACAGCTGTTAGAATTTACAAAATGATTTGCCGCCCACTACTTGACTATGGTTGTGCCCTCTATACCAATCCCAGCAATCCAACCTCCCGTAATATCGAAGTTAGCGAGCGAGCATCCCTCCGCACCCTAACCAAACTCCGACATCCCCTTAATCCTCTACACAATCCATCTAATCAGCTCCTATATGATACCACTTTAGTTATCCCTATCCTAGAACGCCTTCGATTCCTATCAGAAAAATTCTCCAAAAATCCTTTCAACTTCCATATATTATCCCAATATTGTCTTCCTAGAAACCCTAGTATAAACCCTAAATTTAAAAATCCCAATTCAACCATATTTGATTTAATTTCATCATTTCATCCTTTTACGCAATAACGACTGACGCCATATGACTGGACAGCACAAGGCAGAAAGACCTCTGGTCGATAGCCTTTAGACAAATTAATACATTAACACCTCATTCATTATTCATTATTCCAATGTAAATATGTACAAATATTTGTCAATAAATATATGTTACTACTATATCTTAAAACACTAACTTTAGTATAGCATCCCGTAAATGATATAAAATATGTATGTCAAATCAAATTTGAAAATTAGAAGAAACAAATATTATCTTAACTTAAAAAAATGAAACACATTCTCTAGAATAAGAGTGCAAAAAGAAAATAACTCAAACAGTTTATTTCATCACGTTTTAATAAATAAAAAGTCAATGTTCGCCATCCAGAATTTTAAAATAAGCAACAAGTACCGATTCAGCATATATTAAACTTTTATTCGAATAATAAAAATTCTAAACTCTGCATCTGAATAAAATGTAAACAATAATACCTCGTTTAAATTTGCACACGATCTAATAAATTATAGAAAATTTCTATGTTTGACGACTCGAATTTTAAAGTTAGCAACAAAAATCATTCCAGGAAATATTTAACTAAGATACGAATAAAAACCAATTTATTTTTTTAATTTATTTATTTAGATCTTTAGAAATAAGCACAGCCCTTCACAGTTTAAAATTATGTTCTTCCACTCAAACCCTTTTGCTTGCACCATAATATTGGAAATGCAGGATTCCTCATCCACATCTGAAAACGTTTATGTTTTCTTTAATATCGTTCTTTTTGTCAATTTTTAGGAGGATTTTTTTTTCAGTTTATGTAGGCATGACAGATATATAATATATATTTGCAAACACTGCTCTGGAACAACAGTGACAAGAGCAATAATGCCAATGTTTACAAAATTGACTATTAAAAATATTAACAAATGTCGATTCAGGATACCTTCAACAATTATTTGAGCACATAAAATATGTAATGGCAATAAAATAACTCACTAGGTTTGTTTATGTAAGTTTTATTATTAAATATTGGAAAGTTGTATTGTTTGTCAATTTAAATTAAAAAAATACGGAAAACATCTATACACTGCAGATTACACAATTGTTTAAATAAACAAAATTCGAAACACCGCCGCTGGAATAAAGATGAAAATAGTATATTGTATAATGAGCATACATTGATACTCGTTGCCCACAAGTATAAAATTTGCGTAAATTTCAACACACTCGCAATTTTATTTTGACGTGTGATTTCACGTCAGAAAAGTCAACTCTTGATTTTTGAGTTGTGTGTTATACATTTTATAATGTTCGTATAATATTTGCGTGTAATTGAAAAACTTTAATTTTTGAATTTAAGGAAATTCACATGTATTCATTATAAAAATCGTTTACTCTGATTGTAACACTAGTGCTACAATGGTTGCTATGACAATGAATATAAAATATATACATAACATTCAATGTACTACATTTCACAATCAAAAAGTAACCTACAATTATGTTATTTCATTATAGGAGTAGAAAATAGTATATTGTATAATGAGCATACAATGATACTCATTGCCCACGAGTATATTTGCGTGTAATTGAAAAACTTTATTTTTTGAATTTAAGGAAATTCACATGTATGCATTATTGTTCAGCCTGATTCAATATTAATATTATTAATGCTATTTTATTATAATATAATGTTTAACCATTGTAGCACTAGTGCTACAATGGTTGCTATGACAATAAATATATAATTACATACAATGTACTACATTTCTTAATCTATATAGTAACCTATAATTATATTATTTCATTATAGGAGTAGAAGTAACTATGATTGACTCTACTATAGAAAAATCTATATTTCCCTATTTGAAAATTAATAATAAAATAAAATATTTCAGTATATGGTACATTAAACTAATATACAAATAAATAAAGTTCGGCATATTTTCCTTGGAACAATGGCAAAAAATAATAATACCTCAAAAGACTTAGTTTAGAAAAGGGTCTATTTAATTACAGACTCAAATATTTATATTATTTGAATAAAGCATATTCGAAACAAACCATTACAAGAATAGTGAAAAACATTAATTAGTCTTAGGGGTGTCCCAACAAGAGCGCCGGATTTAATTTTAAAGAAAGACACATTTTTTTTAAATTAAGCAAACATTTTTATTTCAACATAAAGGAAATTAGTTCCGGTTAAATGTGAAATACATCAGGCAAATGGCCATTATGGAAATAAATAAAATTCGATAAAAAATAATAATAAAAATAAATGTTAAAATTTCAAATTCAAATGGTAGAGAATAAACCTATTAAATAGAGTATTTAAAATACATTTAAGAACTATATATAGAATATATTAAAAATAAAAATAAAACATATAATTAAATATGTTAAAAAGTAAATACAAAGTAAGGACCAGGTAAAATATTTAAAAAAAAATAATAAATAAAATTAAAAACAATATTTAAAAAAAGTGATATTTATTTCCATTTAATTACTATATTACATCACTGAATTGCAAAAAATCATTAATGGAATATGGCACCTTTTTTATAAGATATATTTTCTTTTTAAATGAATTAATTTCTAAAATTCGTGTGGTTTCAGTTAATTTATCGAAGAATTTTACTCCATAGTAATTTGGACTATTTTTCAACTTTTCCAGTCTTTACGTAAGTTCACATTTTGTAATTGAGTAGCGCTTATGTTCACGTGCCACATACTTATTAATATGAGTTCGTGCATAGACTAAGCATTCAAATACATCTTTGATGTGACAGGGAATGTTAATAATAATAATAATAATAATAAACTTTATTGCCCAACAGTCACCAATTAAAGGACAATATAACTATATATGCTATAAAATATACTTAAAATCTAACAATCATTAATCTTAAGTATATATAATAAAAATTAAATTAATGTTAGAATATTTTCTTTTTTGGATGCATCTTTGCAGTCACATCTATAAGACAAACCTCTAATAACTCTCTGTACTCGACGTTGTAATTTAAATATACGTCTATATTAAGAATGTCCCCCATACAAGCACTCCGTACCGTAATTTAGAATCAAATAATGCATGGCATGCAGTTATTAATTGAGTATGACCGACTCTTTTTGGCATTCCTCGCAAACAAAATATAATTTTTGAAAGGGTTTTTGTTGAAGTGTCACCGTGTTTTCCCATTTTAAATTGCAATCAAAATGAACTCCAAGAAAGTTTTCACTATCATGCATTCTGCCTTATAAGCTCTCAGTGTGAAAACTAACTTTTTTGTCTTCGACTCATTAAGCACTAGTCTATTTTTCTTGCACCATAATGACACGTGCTTCAAAGATTGACTGTTTTAGGTTTCAGCGATATCTACAGCTGATTCACTGTTTAAAATGGTGGTATCGTCAGCACCGAGAATTGTTTTTATTGACGTAACATATTTTTGTAAATTACCCCACAAAGTCCAAAATGCGCACCAATTCGCGGTGGATGCATTGGTTTTTCGATTATCACGCGAGGATTTTCAGCACCCCAAATCCGACAATTTTACTTATTTACCTATCCGTCGAGTTGAAAATGTGTCTCATCTGAAAAAATGATTTTCTTCAATATCTGCAATAATTTGATGATGTTCCAACACCTAATCAGCAAATCCACGGTGGCGCTCATTGTCCGTTAGCCTGAATTCTTGCACCAATTGAACCTTGTACGAGTGCAAATGCAGATCTTTTACCAAAATTCGTTGTATAGTGCTTCTGGAAATGTTTAATCCTTGACCACGATGCCGAATTCTCGGCCACAGATTCCCTTACTGTGCCTATATTTTCGAGTTACCGATAAGGACACCGACAAACAATGGTCTTCTGATCCATCAGCGTAAATTTAATCTCAATTTTTTTAATTAAACGCCTCAAAACGTAATTGGCGAACTGTTTTCGCAAAACTGTCATCATTTTTGTAATGTGTTTTTACAATAATTAAACATTGTTCGTTTGAATACTTCTTCATATTCTTAAATCGTGTGGTCTGGATGTGACAAAATACAACAAAATTATAACAAAATGTCGGCAAATTTAAATCCAGCGCTCTTGTTGGGTCACCCTTTATAAGTCTAGAAAATCATATAATATTTTAATGTACTCTAACATGAAATTAAAAATTAACAATAAATATTACATTATCGTATATTAAACTATTTTACAAATATTTAAATAAAACAACACAGTTGAGAGGGTTTATTGTTGAACACTGCAACATGTTTCACTACACAGTATCTTCATCAGGCAGATGAATAAATCTAAAACCTTTTCAACTGTGTTGTTTTATTATGTATCCGCCTCGTCAAATCAATATTACACAAATAGATAAAATTCAGATCACTGCTACTGAAACAAGAGCAAAATATACTTAAGACTTATTTATATTGGCACGCTCCCAATAAACCACCAAAAGTATTTATATTTGCTAACACGAAATTTAAAATCGATATTTATTATTAATTCGAGTTAAGTGCTTTTGATATCATGCTTTGGTTTGTGTGATATGATGAGCTCATTAAATTAAATTTAGTACTTTTAACTCGTATATAAATAGATTAATAAACATTCCACTGAGTAGTCAAGATTTTGCCAATGAATTAAATACAATAAAAACAATAGCCCGGAACAACGGATACAATAGCGAAATAGTTGACAAAATTTAAAAAAAGAAAAAGAAAAAACAGTTAATGAAACATTTTTACATTCAGGAAGATAATAACATAAAGTATGTGAAACTTAATTATGTTAAGGATCTGTCAAATAAAATAATAAATATTGTAAAGGGTAATGAATTTTGCATCATATGTACAAACCAAGCTAATTTAGGCAAATTATTAATAAATAACAAATCCCCCATAGACAAATCAACGAGCTTAAGTGTAGTGAGTGTGATGTTTTGTATATTGGACAAACAGGAAGATCATTTCATACGAGACTTGAAGAACACAAAAAGTCAATATTAAACAACAAACAGTGTACAGGAATTTCAAAACATTGCATAAACAATAACCATTTTATAGATACAAATAATTTTAAAATTCTATATTCAGGTAATAAGGGTCTCGATTTAAATCTCAGGGTGGGCCTAGAAATAAACAGGGCAATAAAAGCTGGGAAAAACCTCGTCAACGACAACGAGGAGATTTGGAATTCCCCGATCTTAAAATCCCTTATTACCTGATTATATATAAACTTGTCAGTTTCTTTTGTAATTCACTCTTGATAATGCCGTAAAAAGCGAAACTAGTTGAGTAGGTAAATATAGAAAAATTGTGAAACAAACCAAGTGTAAATTAATTTAAACCTTCATTAGTAATAGCCCATTAATTAATTTGTGTAAGCAACATAAATCTGCAATACACCTCCTTTTAGACAGTGTCGGAATATTAAGTTCTAATCTAATAACTACATATTCACCACGTTTATGACGTCTACTCAAATTATACTCAATTGATCTTAAAAACGTATTCTGAGTATCACATTGTAAGTACGATGACCATACTATTGACGCATACTCCAACCGTGATCTAACAAGACTACAAAATAAGCTTTTCAAGCACCTGGCCAAATGCCAAACAAAACCTAATGTTCTTATTGAATTAGATACTATATTAACAATATTTTCACGAAATGAAAAACTAGAATTAAAAGTCACTCCTAGGTCCTTGTTGCAACAAAATAAATTCACATTACATTTTTCCGGATTCATAAACAATTTATTTCAGTTCATTAATTTATTAAGATCTAGTTGAACAAGATTATCATCATCCAAGGTATTATTAATTCTAAATATTTTTAAATCATCCGCATACATTAATATTTTACTACTTTCAATACAGTTGCAAATATCATCAATAAATATGATAAAAATAATGAAACCGCAGTGCGAACCTTGAGGCACCCCGGAGACTACATCAATTCTCCCAGATATTTTATTAAGAATTTTGACATATTGGGTCCTGCCCAACAATAAAGAAGATATCCATGCTAAAGCTTTAATTGAAAAACCAATTTGTTTCAATTTTGAAATCAGTTTGAATGATTAACTCTATCAAATGCCTTGAAGAAATCTCTTTAGACAACAATCTCTTTTCTTTCCTCTAAGGCACTTGATAGATACTGAGAGTATAGCAATAAATTTGCCATTGTAAACCTACCCTTGATAAAGCCATGTTGTGAGTTAGACAAAAAAAAATACAAATCCAAAAGATAAACTTTACAACGAGTTTGTCTAGCATTTTTGGAAGTACTGATTGTATACAAACACCCCTGTATAGTATTTTATGTTGGTCATAGAAAAAATAATCAAATTTTCATATATTTAGAATTGTAACACTCTGCAGTTTAGAAAGTGTTTAGTTTCCCAACTATTATATCAAAAACTGTCGATCTTTAACATTAGAAGACCTAAAATAGAATAGAATATATGATTATTTCAAATCTTCTTTCTATAATTTTTACGGTTATAGAGAAGTTCAACGACTAATTTAATTTTATATATTTTAGTATAATATTCTGTGTGTACACTGAATTAAAAAATTCACTATTTTTAAAACACAAATAAAAAATATTGATAAAACATATTTTTTTTTTCAAGTCGGCGTAAGTAAGTAGTAACGGTCGCAATAATTTCATTCAATATTCTATGTCTTTTTCTACAAGATTACCATTTTCAATATTAACTAAAAGTTCACCTTTATAACGATTAATTAAATTGTTAACTTTGTATGCATTTTTTAAAAGAATTTATTTTATTTTTGTATTATTAGTTAATATTTTTGCTCCCTTCTTTGTATGCAATAAATTTGATGGAATATAAATGATTTATTATATGAATGAAACCATATTGTATTTAGGTTCGGATCAAACTATACAATTAGTCGTCATATCAATTGTACACACTTTGAACAAAATCAATTTCAATTTCATTATTTGTTGCGTAAATAAATCGTGTGCGGAATTAATTGAACCGTCACATGGCCGACCTTTTTATGACCGTAAAAATGTCGGCCCAATCTGAAATAATCTGGTGCATTTGATGGATTTAATGGCGCGTTCATATTTACTGCCCAAACAAACCACATAATTATTATTACTATGGCGATGTATTATGTAAGCCTGTGAAACTCATTACACGCACACGGATTTCCTCCGTGCTTGAAAACGGAAGGACATCAACCTTTTGACACTATATTGTATATTCATGGTAACTCTAATATAAACCGAAATTATAATGATTAGCTGTAGAGTTTCCTGCAAAACTGAGATTTATAACGGTTTGCAAAAAATTGACATAGAGCTATATTTCACTGGGAAAGGTGAATGGGATGGGTTTTTTGTAGTGCGTTCATTGATTTAAGCTTTTTGTTTCCTGTTAGGGCTAAGTTAATACGTTGGATAAGTGATGATTATCTAGGTAAGGTTATTAATGATATACACGAGGCATTTACACTTAAACATATGTAAAACGTAATAAATATGAATATATTTGTTGCCATTGTTTAAATTACATTTTGTTGAACCTATATTTTTCTTAAATGTACTTAAATGTTATCTTTTGTTAGTACAGAATTTAAAAATCTATTTAAATTTTTAAGTTAGTAAAATTATATTTTTGACTTATATTGTTTTAGTGTAGTAGTTATAAAATCTCATAATTTATATAATAAATACAATAACTCTCAAAATTATGTTCGTTTTATCAGGAAGTGTGATCTTCCAATTCAATTTCCGATTCAATTAAGGGCTTAATTCACTTGTCCTTGGCTGCTTCCAGGAAATATTGTTTCAACTTCTTTATTTTAAAACAAAATTAAATTGTATATTTCCTCTCTATTTTTTAAATAATTGTTTATATCAATACGGTAGTAAAAAGCATGTTATGGCGTGTCATAGTACTTTCCCTGTACTACTTATTTTATTATTAATAAAAACAAAACAATCGATATAAAAACAGAAATGCAACAGCTAATTGTTAACAAACTGAACAGTAGTAATTAAGAAAGCTAAAGAAAAAATAGTTATAAATAATCGAAATAAAATAAAGAGAAATAAAGAAAAGTTAAACATTATCAAGAAACACTATCGATATTTATGCAACAAAAACAAAAAGAAAATTACATAGTACCAATGTAAAGTTAAAATTGAGTAAACAAAAATAAACAGAACAATCGATATTCAAGAGAAACGAAAAATAATGCAACATCAGAAAAGCAACATTTGAAATTCTACAACAATGAGTCTTATTAGGACTACAAAACTAATCACTTATTGAAACAACTACTCCTATGGCTAATGCCCCGATGGTATTAAATTATACAAAAGTAATTTGCATATCAAAATTAGTTAGAATGTATTTATTCCTGTCAAATTAACTTACATAATTTTTAAATAATTAGTTAAATTTCAACAACTACGTAGAGGACTTTTAGATTATATAATACATTTAATATATATGTTATTTAAAAACGTGTTGCTATTGAGCACACAAAAAAGAAACTTACTAAAAATCCCAGTTGCTATTTAGGAAACTAAAACATAAGAGCCCTTTTTTAAAGTTTGTTAACTGTAGTAAATTTTGAAAAGTTTTATTTAGGTTACTTTATTTTAATTCTATTATTTATATACTTATTTAAGCACAAAAAAAACAATTTTTCATCTGTTTTATCAATGTTTGTAATAAAATAATGTAAATCTGGAATTCCAATGAGAGAAAGTGAATAACATATTTATTCGGACATCGAAGAATCATATTTACAATTTAAAAAAAAAAACATATAAAAATGATATCCAATATGAGTTAGTCTGTCTGTTTGGGCTACCGATCATTGGTCTTTCTGTGTAAGAAATACTCTAATTTATGTATGAATAACTAAATTAAGTTTCTACATACGAGGGCTACTCTTTATGTATTGAGAATAGAAAGAATAAACAAATGAATTTTACCAAAAATATTTTTATTGCTTTTCAAAATAATCGCTTTTAAGATCAATACACTTTTGTATGCGATTGGGTGATTCAATTCAAAGCACTTTGCCCAGGCAAAAGATGGTATCTCTAAAACGTGCCTTTTGAAGGCCTTCGGGCGATGAAAGTCGTTTTCCACGCAATTTATCTTTAATTACTGGAAACAAGAAAAAGCTAATGGGTACCAAGTCGGGGATTTAAGGCGGATGGCCCATCAATTCGATCTTTTGTGTATCCAAATACTTGTTTGTTGCATGTGATTTGTTTGATCGTCCCTGCACTGCGGTCTCCGTGGTGCTTTGGTGCGTCTCTGGATGTTTTACTTACTTTTACTTTACAGGAGATTCTCTTTAGCTCTTCTACAGGAAGCATAGGCCGAATTTCGCCGTGCGTTCTCAGTTTATACGCTTTGCAAGTACACAGTAAGTGTTGGCGAGTTTCCTCTTCTTCCAAACACCCACGGCAGGGGGGCTTTTCTCAATTCCCATCCTATATTTGTGCTCATTCAGGTCACAGTGCCCAGGTGACTAGTCCTGTGATTTTTCTTAGTTTTAATCTGCTCAGTCTTGACAGCATCAGCATGCTGTCAGGTACCGGAACATCTAGGAAGAGTCTCGTATGCCTCATTCCGATTTGGTTATGTCATGCCTTTTTATGCTCCTCTGCTAGCTTGCGTTTGCATTTGCATTTGCTTCTTAAACGCTTCCAGATCGAACAACTTTTGTTGGGTTTGCTTCACGTTGAAACACCTAAACTGACGATTGACCTTTTCTTTCTGGCTTATACGCATAAATTCACGACTCGTCACATATGACGATGCTGTTTACGGCTTTGGATACACCATAGTTGTACCTGAACATTTTTGGAGCATGTGTTAACAAAGGTCGAATCCAACGCACACCAAACTTCCGAACACCCAAATGTTCGTGTAAAATCTTATGTAAGCTAATCATCTCTCGATTTCGTGATATGTCACATGATGATCTTCAATTAGTTGTCGCACAGCATCGATATTTCCAGCACAACGACCGATTTTGGACGACTTCGTCCGTGAGTGAACTACGTCCACGTTTGAATTCAGTGTACTAGCTATATAAAGTGGCTGTGCATAGCACACTTTATCTCCAAAAGTTGAATTCAGTTGATTGTTTTATTTATTTATTTATTAACGGGAACTTCCCTTTAGATAACAAAAAATAACAATGAATATAATATAACACTTGACCAATACAATGGATATACCTACAACGGACACAGACATGTTACCGCACAAAAAACAATTTCTCAAATAATTGAATAAAAATAAAAATAACGAAACTACTATACACTTACCTCGCCCAAGTTCGTCAGGTTGTTTCTCTCCTGCAGTCTGTTGGCCATTCTCATCATTATCGTTAGAGGTTCATGATAACCATAGTTAATTATGTGCATTGGTAAACGAAAAACAATGTTACTACGTTTGTTGGAGCGTTGAAAATTAAATCCAAAATTTTCGGGCAGTCGACAATCCCATTAAAGTGGCAAACGTGATATGTAATTTAAATGTCGCCAGACGCAAGAATTTATTTTGGACTTTAGAAAGTTCATTCTTTAAATATTCTTGATGAGGTGACCATACAACAGATGCAAATTCCAAATCTGGACGAACCAGATACAAACACAAGCAACGGGTTGCATTGAGTGATAAATCCTTGCATATTCTTAATATAAAGACCAACAGCTTCAGACCCTTATTTACCGTATAATTGTGACACATACAAGGGAGTTTCTTGACGAATAAGATACCCAAAACACGGATTTTATCCACGCTCTCGATTCTAGTATCATTAATAAAATATTTCGTGATGATTGCATTTTTATCCCTGTAAAACGATATGCATTTACATTTACTGATATTTAGGCTATTTCTAACACACCAATGATATATTTTGTCGAGATCCTCTTGAATGAGAGAACTATAAACAATAATGGACCTATATGTGACCCTTAAGGGACACAGGATTTAACCCTTATTTCCCTCGACACGCAGTTGTCTATCTTAACGTATTGCTTGCGATCTTTTAGAAAACTTCGTAGCCAATTTATAATTTTTGAATTAAATTTCTGAACCACTTATCCATGTAGATAGTATCTACCTGACCTCGATCCTCTAAGGCGTCCGATATAAAACGATTAGATATAATTAGGTCAGACCTCCCTGACCAAAAACCGTGCTGTTCTTCTTCTATGATGCTTGTGCATAACCATTTAAACTGATGCGCTAGGATGCTATACAAAATGTTAGGAATAGTTGACTGTATTTACTAATCTCAGACCTGTTGCCTGATTTAGAAATAGGCGTAATGAGCTAGCTTTGATCATCTATTGTTCTTAGGAAAAGTAAAGTTAGAGGGTGTGTGATGGTAAAAATGCAATTTAACAAGAATACATTTAGAACACCATCAGGTCCAGCTGAAGCTGAGGGCTTTAGCTTGCTAATTGTATTGAAAACAAAACTCAAGTTTACAGAGAAACTATTATCACTGATGAACTCGAAATTGGGAACTTTATTATCACAGTAACTGTCCGCATTAAATTCCGCAAATAAATTAACAGTTTCTTGTAAAATCTTGCTAACTATAACGCTTAAAAACACATCTAACGAAAAGCCTTTTATCTTTTTTGAATCATCAAAATGCTTTACTATTACGGCTAATACTATTTTCTACCTTATTTAGATAGTTTTTCTAGAGCAAATAATTAATTTCTTTACATTATGATCTTAAAGCTTGAAATTCTAAATAGTCTCCAAAGTTGTTTGAAATTTTGTACTTACAATGCTTATTTTTCTTTATATTAATTCACTGTATTAGTTCTTTGGTAGATCATTTTGGATATTCATTCTTATATATGAACTTCCTCAGTATAAACATATTAATAGCATAAAATACAACATCGTAGGAAGGACTGACTACACACTCTAAATTACTAAAAGAGCCCAAGAATCTAAACCAATCAATGGACGCGATGGAGTGGTTAATTTCTCCAAAATTTGCATTTATAAAGTCTCGATATCACTAACGATTATAATCGTAACAGTAATGCTCACTATTGTAATTAATATTGTGGGAAACATTATGACTAGAGTTATGAGCTAAGAGATCTACAGCCTCAGAAATATTCGTTGGCAAACCCTAAGTCCAAATAGGTTGCATAAGGATTAGGAAGGAATCCTGTTAACCTGCGATAAATTAAAAACACTCTGAGATGAGTTTAGCTTTTGGGCTAGAGAGACTGGAGACGTTCACAGCAAGTTCGTCATTATTCCAGAAATGGAGATGGATGGATGGAGAGATTCCGCAATAAGAGTTGATAGCTTCACAGTGTGATTCATATTTTTTCATGGGACTCAGAGGTGGTAAATTGACTATCTCAATCACCCGACACTTAAATATTAGTTTCACAAACAGTTGCTCCGTGTCCACTTGTGATATCACATATTCCCATTTGGGAATGATCTTTGCACATAAATTTTTACGAATGCCAATTAACACTCTACCTCCAGACTACTGCTGATTGAAGAGGACCGATCCAATCTAAAAATATTATAAGAGTTAACCTTAAGTTCACTGAGTAATATTTTCGACCACAATAAAAATGTCATAGTGACTAAGTCCAACATTATTTTAAAAATCATTAAACATGCCATTCACTCCTCCGATGTTGTGATAATAGATGTTTAGTCCTTTTTTGGCAACTTAGAGCGCGCTTCGAATTAGACCATCTCAGATTTCCTCTTAAAGAATCTGATGGTTAGGCCCCGCTCCCCATTGTCTGTGCGTGGTGATAATTTTTGCCGAAGATGTCGTAAATACTCTCACTCTTGTTGCACTGTTCTTGTGTTAGACCACGTCGAAAGTCATAAGAAATCATAAATTTACGACGGCAATATTAGATTTCACCTGGCAATACCAGTGTTGCTAGTTCTCAATACATAAACAGCATCCCTCGTAGCCCAATTATTTGAACTGTGACGTCGGATATTTAAAAGAAAAAAATTGTGTCCAGTATGCCAAACCGAAGCAAAAACTTTGTGAATATCTAGAAATAAAATTATTAATTAGGATGGATAGAGGATGAAGGGTTGATTTTTGGGGTAGGAAACTAAACTAGTATGTGGATTTTGGATGATTAAAGGAGTTTCTGTGTGAGAAGGGATTCAAAAAGTTTATATATTCTTAACATAAATGTGATGTAATACGCGGAAAAGTTTTTTAATGAGTAGACGAGGAATTTTATCAAGGGCAGGGAAGGAATTTTTACCAGAGAGTAAAACGCTATTTCCACTGCACAAATTTTTACTTATAGATTTTAAGATTTCCAATAAAGATTAAAATCTTAAATTGAAAAGTTCAGTTCAACGGTTATTAAGAGACAGCACCCATAAACACGCAAAAATTGTTAATAATCTAAGGGCACCAAAACTGATATTTTGCGTTGAAATAATTTCAAACATTTTTCTCTATACTACCCATGCACGAAATTACACAATTAAAGCTGCATTAAAATAATTTTAAAAATTCATATTTGTTAATGTTATTAAAAATGAGATCATAACATTTCTGTTTCATATTTTTGCTACTAAAAATGTTTATTATTTAATGAAGTTGTAAAAGTAATACAATTCCTATCAACTATAAAACGGTTATTAAAACCATTTAGATTGTAGGATTCTAATACATTCATGTTTAATAAATACATATTCAAATTTATTATATAAATTTAATTATAAATATAATTTGTTCTTTTAATTAAATAAATTGATACTTAATCACTAGTTTTTCAGTGCACATTATAAGATCATAATATAATGATAATTTCTGATAGTTATCAGAAAACAACGCTTTTAGAAAAGAAAATATTACCATCTAAGAATGAACAATTATTTTTTAAATTTTTAATTCAATTTAGACAAATTGTGGTAGTCATCCATGTTGAACTTGAGAAAGTTCTCCCTTAATTTATCACTAAGCAGCATGTGGCTTACAAGTTAACACCCTCGATAGAAGGGCGCTTGACTTCCCGTGCGCTATTTTAAGCACATAAATTTGCTATTTTCATTTTAAGCGTATTTTAGGGTACATCCATACTTAAAACAATTTTATGTAGTATGCGATATAACCTGAAAATTTAGTATGGCGAATACAGATTAGTTAATCATTTATTGAATGAGTCATGAAATTAAAATTATTTGAATAAAGTTGGATTTAATAGCATTTTTCAATTTGTTATCAAAAAGTTTATATCTTCTATAAAATTTAGAATTTAATTTTTGCGAATTTATTGCATCAGGTTTTTAAATTACTGTAAAATTTAATTTTTAAAGTGCTATCTGTATAGGAGTACATATATCTTTATATCGCATAAGGAATTAAACAACTTATGTAATAATAACCTTAACTCTACGATGAAATTATTTCTCATTTAAATATCTTTGTAAAAATTAGGTTGTTAATTAAGACGCTAGGTTTTATTTCATTTGTGAATTTACTTTAATTCTCTAGAAATAGAAAATTCTTTTAGTGGCGGTATTGAAAATAAGATTTAGAAACATTTTAGTTTGTTATGAAATTTGAAATATCATTAATATTATATTTCAATTGATCAGTAAATTAATTCAAGCAAAGGAGTAACCTAATAGAATTAGTACAAACTCGTAGTTCTTGTATCATTTGTTGTTGAAGTTGATTGAAAATCAATTCTATTGACTAATATTACGGTTACAATAATCATTTGTAATGAAGATAAGACGGTAAGTAAAACAAAGCTCCTGTATCTAAATACATAAAATTATAATATATACGTTAGCGTTCTAAAAAGATAACATTTTTCTATAATGCCTTCAGTATTTGTCCTTGTATGCCATACAGATATACTATCGTTCATTAACATAGATAAAACGTGCATTATAAATAAATGGGTGGCTTATATTAAAAATGCACACTGCTTTCATCGTGTCTTTGAACTTAATCAACGTTAACGAATAATTGAATGTAAACAGTAATTTATATTCAACGAGAGTCTTATAACGCCGTATAAAAATATTTATCCGTCGCCAATTTCGTCCTTGCTCAACGTCGTAAATATAATAATTATAAAGTTTACCCATCGACTGCACTTTAAGATTGTTGGCAACAATGCTTAATACGCCTTAAAGAAACTTGAACTTTGGCTATAATAACAGAGGAATAGTGGTGACAATAAAGCTTAATTCAACAGCTTTAAAACTCAAATATAAATACTTTGTTCTTTACAATACTTAAGTTTAAGTTCAAACTTTGTTCATTGAAATGTTTACGTTGGTCAATAATTTATTGCATACGCAAGCCATTTAATAAAGTATATTATTTCATAAATAAAAATATGTGAAGTTTAATTGTCATCTATGAATTTTAAATAAATGTGTTAGATATTAGAAGTTACTTATTTACCGAAACTGAAAAATATATACATATATAAATAATACACAATGAATTATATTATATGCATTAAATCCTGAAACCTCACAAATAATTTTATTATAAAAGTGTATTAATTAAGATTAAACATATAGGTAATATTATGCTGTAAAACTGTGCTTATCGATGTTTTTAAAAATAAATTAAAATAAAAATAAAAAAATAAAATAAGAATAAACGTAGTATTAATGCAGGGAATTCTTTTTATTAAAGTTCAATTACTGTTATTTATTTTATCAAGGATAAATTTATGAATACAGTTTTACTTCTTAAACAATTTTGTAAATCTCTTATGCATAACCGGAAATAATTTTAGCAAATTAATCCATGACGTAATGTTTGCTATTAACCACGCACAACTTTAATTAAAAGAAGTAATCATTTCTCTACTTCATTGCGATAGTGATGGATGTCGTTATTTTTAATAAGAACGAGCAGGCGACCCTATGAGAAATGTAAATTTTGAAAATTTCTAGAATATCAGGCAAGCCATGTAAAATTTTAAACATATAACAGAGGTGGTATAAGTTTTTGAGACCTTTTAAAATTAAACAATCCGCGTAAACATTATAATTTCATGAGTATCATAAATGGAAATTTAATCAAATAACCAGGGTTTTCATTTGCGTGAACTCAAATTATGTACAAATTAAAATAAAATTGAGTGAACGGATATAGCCAGGTATTAAACCAATCCAATTTCCAAAATTTTGTAAATGGAACTATTAAACCTAACACAGAACATATAAAAACATAAATAAACAGTTAAAAATTAAATTATATATAATACTATGAACAATGTGTTTCTCTGAATAGAAAGCATCTTTGTTGAGCAATAAAAAGTATTGACTATGTTGTATTATGACTATATATATAAAGGGCGTTTCAAAAGAAATTTTATATTCCAATTAAGAACGTTATGTGGAGATTTTATGTAGATAACTTCTTGGTGCCTGAAGTGCAAAACTTTCCTGGCTATAAACAAAGAACATAGTTTCAACAGAACGGAGTAATAGTTATCACACAAGTCTAACACGTCTCTACCACGAGTTCGTGAAATTTTCCCTGACAAATTGATCTCCAATAGAGGTGTTATAAATTAGCCTCCACATAACCCTGATTTAAGTCCTATGGACTTTTTTCTGTGGGGATTATCTCAAACTTAAAGTTTACGCTAAAAGATCAACTACTCTGGAGGATTTGAAAGAAAAATCCCATCATGAAATGGCACTCATTCCAGAGCAGGTAGACTCAAGCCGTCATAAAATTTTAGTGTTTGAATAAATATGTGCAGTCACCACAAAGGTTTACATTTGAACGAATTATTTTCCAACAATGCCCAAATTGTTTATTTTAATAAATAATAAACCCATTTTCGATAGATGGCCTACTTTTTTAATTGGTCTACTAAATATTAACTTTTGGAACACCTTATACAATGTTTCATGTCAAGGATAAAACTATAACAACAAATAATGTATGCATCATTGAGAAGCGATTAATTACTATAAATAACATTGATTGACGTCCAATTAAACAAAGCGTAACAAATACAATGACTACATTTTATTACTTCAATTCTTTGAATATAATTCATATAATAATTACAAAAACATTCTAAAATATACAATATGTTATTCTAGAAATCTGAAAGTGATGGTAACGCCGCCAAAAAAGTTGATGTGACTAAAAACTGTGTATAAAAAATGCGTGATACCTGCGCAGCTAGAGGCACTGTGGTTGCAGCCGCCGTTGCCGTATTCGAAAATAAAGAAACAACCACAATTCAAGAGCAATCATCAAATGAAGACAATTTTAAGTATCATCCCTACAAATTACAACACACCAAAAACATTGAAATTAAAGAAATACCAACTAAAACACCTTTTGTTCAGACAATACGAGATAATGAACATTCTAACCAGGCAATTTTAAGCAAACTTATGTTAGAGGAAGATGAATCATTCACACGGGCGCAGAATAATGATATTAATAAAATAATCAAATGTTCAATGCATATGAAAACACCCCAAGAACATTCTCAGTTATTGGAGACAAATGATAATTGCGTTACTCGCGATATAAATAAACATTTTCAATTTTTAGAAACTCACGATGCACATTCTAGTATCCAAGAAGATATTAAAAACATTAAAATATGCAATACATCGCAATCAACTGCTAGAATCCCAACTCAAAAAGATGAAGGACTCACAGTTACCAAATCACCAGATCAAATTTCATTAAGCCAGGATGGTGATACAAAAATTATGATAACTAAAAAAGCAAATTATTCATCTCATGATGATAATAAAAATAGGAATGAAATAAATTCTAAATCGACAAAAACATTATCCGAGCACAAAAATGCGTTGCTGTCGAAATGTGAAATGAATAAAAGATCGAGAAATCCGACGTTTATAAGGTCGCAATTTTTCCTACAGTCGCAAGAAGGTGCGAAAACCGATTTGATGAAAAATTCGCCGTTCTCGCGCGAACAGGACGTCACAACCACCGAAGTCGCAACCATCTTGCTGAACAAGCTGAAGAAGAGTGTCGCCGAAAATGGTAGGCCGGAGGAACGTCCCACTGACAATAATAATCTGGAACATGCTGGAGAAGAGGACATGTCTGAAACTAAAAATAGTGTTTGTCCGGGCGATCCAGTAGTATCGCAGTTACATCGCACTGATGAAGAGAGAGACACGTGCTGCGGCTTCGAGAGTGCTGTCAAAGATTTCGACATGACTGCCGAGGATGTGCAGAAGTTCGTCGCCGAATCGATGAGAAGTATTGCTAATGATAGAAAAAAAGGTACACTGTTTTAAATCGATATTCTTAATTTCGCTTAACTTCCGTTAATTTAGTTGTAAATTGTAGAATGTTCTATTTAAGGAATCGCCATTCTTATTATTCAAGAGAACAATTACTATATTATTTTTATAACTTCTAAAAATAAACTATTTTAATAAAATTTCACTAAATCATAAATACCCTTTATGTAAAATCATTTTATGAATTATAGCGATCAGTACTATTTGTAATAATGTATTTGAAAGAAATATTTCGTTTGTATATTTGGAATCATATCCATATCACTAACTATATCAATAAATTGTTATTGATTTTATGAAGGCAACGTAATCATGTTTAATGAAGTCTTACAATTATTCAATATACACTTCATTCTTTTAATAAGTAAGTAAAGTACACATTTAGATTCCATACTATTTATTATTTACATTTTCTTAATAGCTATTTCTCGTAAACAAGTATATGCCAAAACTTTATGCATTTAGGTAATCGCTAGCAATAATATTACAGTAATGTTCAATAATGGTTTCTTGGGAGCGTCAGGTGCACTAACTTCCGGATATCCTCAATAAACACATGAGCGCATGTTAATTAGCCTTTTAAATCGTGGATTTACTGCTGTTCTTGGTCTTCGGGTGCAGTCTTGCATGTATAATTTTATTTACTATAGCCAGGAAAATGGTCGTAAACACCTTTGGTTGATTATTTTCAATAAAACCTTATGCAATAAATCTGCACTTGGTTAAATATTTACAATTTCGATTTTATTAATTTAATCAAGAAGAGGTGATGTTTTTTGGGCGTATTATAATAATATAAATGATAAAAACAAACTGGTTCTATTATACTTTACTAATCAGCTTTAAGTATATCGTATTTTGTTTTTTTAACTTTCTATATTGAAGTGTAAATAAAAGTAAATAATAATTAAAATACATCCTTCATTTTTTTTTCGTTTACATATAAATTAGGGAGTTCAAATCTACTTCATCCATCTTATATAAACAACACGTTTCCTTCAAATATTTGTTATTTATTGAATAGTATTGAATACCAACCTTTTTGTTAATGTGATAAATCTCTTGCCTATTTTTATAATGTGTGATAAAATATTAGCCAAACTTTTACACCTTATGTCCAAAAATATATTCATTATAAAGGAAGGTATCAAAATGTTGATTCTGATAAAAAAACCTTCCGTAATAGTACCAATCGTTTATTGGGGAGCTCCATTGCGCACATAACTGAGATTTACAAATCTTGAAATCTTTTGCTCGTTCAAATTAGATGTTTGCTAAATGGACAATTTTTGATTGACGACTTTGAAAGAAAGTTATTTAGTATATTATATTATACTATATTTTAAATCTGAGATACAACTATAATCTTACATTTTTACTCTTTTATTTTTTAATTTTGTCATCTTAAAAACGTATGCATAATCTAAATGCTTGAAATAGGGAAGCACAATGAAGATATTGTACAACGTTGTATCATTTAGAGAATAACAAAATTATAAGGAATTAACGCCAGTGGAGTCGTTTAGCGCATGTTTTTTACTTTACCTCAATCTTTACATTTCAGTAAGGTCTTCGTCGTTGTTGGTGTCTATCCCAAATTAGTATTCAGTAATCGATGACATTGTCTTGAGAATTATTTGAATGATCAAAAACATTATGATGTAGATCTAGTGTTTAAGGGACTGTTTTTTCTTCGATCTCTATATTTATTAGTTTTTGTATCCTAGTTACGGATCATGACCAGAAAAAAATATAACATGTTATGAATTTAAAAGTAACAACCGAGACTCTCACGTTATTAAATACAAATTGTAAAGAAATAATGTAATAACCTTCTAAACCTAGGTGACATCAGAACTTCGACAGAAACTGGTATTCTCCGCTCCAGAAAACAGATGTTGTAGACCTTGAGGAGATTATAGAGCACTCAATCGAATAACCAAACAAGATCGCCAACCTCTCCCACACATCCAAGTCTTCACGAGTAATTGTGATGGATCCAACTTCTTTTTCAAAAATTGATTTGGTCAAAGCATATCATCAAATTCTTTTCAAACCATCTAACATAACTAAAATTTCAATAACTATGCCATTTGGACTTGATAAATATTTACATATGCCCTTTAGATTGCGTAATGCCGCAATAATGCGTGGTCATCATTTTTGCTTCATCTATTTAGTCTTAATATTTAACAGAACCATCGGAACATATTGTACATTTACGTGCACTTTTTAAATAAATTGGACTATTTTGGAATCAAAATCAATTCTACACAATGTGATATTGGTTTATTTGGACTAAGGTCCTTGTGGTATTTGACAATTCATTTTCAAAGGTTTTTAAGATTGTAAATTAAATCCTACATAATGACATGGTCTTCTCATTCGTCTGCCATTATTAATAGCCCTTTTTATTTCCATATGTTTAATTTTTATTTTATCTTCGGGAAGGAAACAACTCAAACTCCCCTAATTGATGATTTGTATTAATGTAGTGATCTGTGATCTTCCATTGTGAGGTAAATTGTTTAATATTGATTGTTGGTTCTTTTTTATTCTATTGTTAAAATGTGTGCTATTGTGTTCGCATATATGCTATTGGAGTCTTGGCAGTCCAATTGATAAACTCCGCATTTGGACATAGGGTCTTGTTTAATTACTAGCCGTTCTAAATTCGTTTAATTTATTTGAAGAGGAAGAAATTTGAGCCTTTTTGATATTTTCCTGATCTTACTGCTTGTTCATTCGGTATAAATAATGACGCAGTGATGAACTTCCTTTACAACTTCATTTCCTTATTAATTTTTGCGGCTTCTACTTCGTTATACATGTTTGAGTATAAATAAAACACTTTGTAACTTTGTTTGTATAACACTATTTATTTTCTGTTTAATATGTTTTGATAATGGCACGTTGAGATCCGAAACTATAGTAAACAGAAAATAAATAGTGTTATACAAAGTTACAAAGTGTTTAATTTATACTTCATTTCCTGTATATATATTTTTGAAGATTATTGATTTCACTTTTTCTGTAGAATTGTGTTGACCAAATAACCGTTGTTAAATACTATGTTTAGTGGAATATTGATTAGGCGATGTATGAGCTTAAGACTGCATATTTTACTTTAGTGGAATGATGAGAGTCGTTCGAAATTGTATCTGTGGTAGTAAGTTTCCTATTTAAACAACAGTTTATGCAGTAAAATTCAAAAATTATCTGCTTATCTCAATTTAAAACAATATACTTTCATCACTAATTGCCAAAAAAAAGTTCTCGATCTAATTTTTGTCATATTATTCGTGAGTATAACGCATTTATTAAAAAAGATTTATATCATCCCGTTCTATCAGTCAATGTAAATATTTCGGCCACTAAACCCACGAAATTCGAACCTAACGATTGCAATGTAAGAAACTATAATTTCAAAAAAACTGATTTCGTTCGTTCGTCTTTATACAAAGCTTTCTTCGAGTAACTGGGACCTATTCAACAATAGTAGCAATTTGGATGAAGCAATTGTTACTTTTTATACGATTTTATATACATATCTAGATAAATATGTACCTTTACGCAAAGGTTCTAAAAAACAATTTCCTAGCTGGTACATCAGAAATCATAAATTGTATTAAAATCAAGAATAAAGCACGTAAGAATTTCAATCGTAATAAAACTGAAGAGGTTTACGACCACTATAAAATTACTCGAACCCATTGTAAACGTCTTATATCTACAAGGTATAAGAACTATTTAGACTTAGTCTCTTCTAATATTTCTACAGATCCGAAACAATTTTGGAATCGATTGTTTCAGCGTTTACTGCCTTTTTTGAAAATGCTTATACCAGGATTGAAGGTTTTATTAATATTAAAGAGAGAAATAATAATCTACCAAACATTAACATAACAACTTTTAGCTCTAATGATATTCTTAATGCCATTAATAGTTTGAGTAGTTTCATGCTTGTGGTATCAATAGTATTCCGAATTTCTTAAAAAAAGATTGTGCACATATCCTGGTTAAATCTCTAAAAACAATTTTTAATCTCATTCTAAAAAACTCATAGTTCCCCACAATTTGGAAACAATCAAAAATCTGTCCAGTTTTCAAATCAGGCGATCCTAGCAACATTACAGATTATATGCCTATTGCCTTTTTGTCTAATTTTTCAAAAGTTTTTTGAGATAGTCTACGATTTCATTTATCCGAATGTCAAAAACCTTATCTCTCCACTTAAGCATGGTTTTATGGAAAAAAGATCCACCATAACAAATCTGAGCTGTTTTAGCGAATTTGCATGTGGTGAACTTGACCGTAAAGGTCAAGTTGATTGTGTTTACACAGATTTCAGCAAGGCCTTTGATCGTGTAGACCAGAGATGCACAGACTTATTAAGACTAGGGGCCACTCGGGCAAATCATGAACTGATGGCGGGCCGCCAGAAGTGTAGGTAATTAAAGACAATAAATAATTGATAATAATGTATTAAAATTAAAAAGGAATTTATTAATTTGAAGCGTGGCACTGCATAGTGCTTACAATCTTTTTTATATTTGGCTCAAATTTACTTGTAGCAACACGTAAAACTGCTTCCAAACTTTCATTTGCAAGGCGGTTTCTATTTTTGGTTTTATTATTATTAAGTATTGAAAAAGTTTGTTCACATATATAGGTAGAACCAAATAAGCTGGCACATTTCAGAGCGTTTATGCGCAACTCTTTGTACATATTTTTATCAATGCAGCGGTAAAAGTTCAGCAAGTCTCCTTCGTTGAATTTGTTGCGTAAATCTTCGTCGTTTTGAATGTCGATAATTTCTAACTGCATTGACTCTGGCGCATTTTCAACTGAAATCGTGAAAGGATTGCTGAATATGTCCAACAGAGGTTTCACTTTTTTAAACTCCGAAAATCTGTCTTGAAAAGATTGAATCAAAATATCTAGCTTTTCTACATAACTGAAATTAATCGCAGTTTTGTTGAATTTTTCAGCCATTTTCTTATAATTCGGAAAATGATTGTAATTTCCAGAATTCAATTGCGATCTGAAAAGTGTCAGCTTGCATTGAAAGGATGATACATGAGCGTAGAGCTGGGATATCAGTTGATTTTTGCCTTGAAGCCGTGTGTTCAAGACATTCAAATGATTTGTAATGTCAACTAAAAAAGCCAAATCACACAACCAATCAGGATTTTTAAGTTCCGGGACATCCCTTTGCTTTTCCGCCAGAAATATTCCAAATTCTTCTATTAAATTTAGAAATCGTTCCAGTGTCAATCCACGACTTAGCCACCTTACTTCTGTATAATACAGTAAATCTCCATATTCGCTTTCGATGTCATCAAGGAATTGTTTGAATTGCCTGTGATTGAGTCCTCGTGATTTTATGAAATTTACAGTCGAAACTACCACTTTCATGACATTTTGAAATTCAATTTGTTTAGCACAGAGGGCTTCTTGGTGTATAATGCAGTGAAACTGCATGAGATCTTCAGCCTTTATGTTTTTTTCTTGCAGATGCTTTTTCAGCAAAGTAACTAGCCCGGAATTGACACCAATCATCGAAGGAGCACCGTCAGTCGCAACTCCCGATAATTTTGATAAGTCCAAATCAGTTTTTGAACGCTCATCCAAAAGTACATTGAGTATATCAACTCCTTTGGTTTGACCTTTCAATGAACACATTCCTAATAACTCTTCTACGACTTCAAAATCTTGAGTAACACCTCGTATGAATATTAGAAGTTGAGCTGTGGAACTAATATCAGTGGATTCGTCGAGTGCTAATGAAAAAAATTCAATGATCTTAGTTTTTTCAGTTAATTGTTCCGCAATATTACCTGACAAAGACATAATTCGTCTTTGGATGGTCATACGATTCAGTTGAATTTTCTCAAACTTTTTTGCTGCTTCTGGACACATTTTCTTAGCGGCAATTTCTATGCATTCTTTTACAAAATCCCCATCATTGAAGGGGCGACTTCGCTTTGCTATCATTCGAGAAATTTCATAACTAACTTCTGTAGCTGTTTCTGAATCTTCAATGGGTTTTCTAAACATAGCTTGCTGACCCGTAAGCTCCCGTTTTAAAGACAACATTTTTTGCTTTCTTAATTCGCCTGTAAACTTGGTAAAAGAAGGATGCTGCGTTTCATAGTGCCTTTTTACATTATATTCCTTTGCAATTGCAACAGAATTCTTGCAAATTAAACAAACGACTTTGTTATGCGACCATACAAAAAAGTATTTCTCAGTCCAAATTTCTTGAAATTGCCGATTTTCATCTTTAACCTTACGTTTTTTACTAGGTCCTGGCTTGTCCATGTTGCGTTCTAATCCTGGCTAGGATTAACACAGCACCTAAAAACAATTACAGTACCTACTTAAATTACCCATCCTTTTTAAATTATCAAAAATAATTGATTAAATAGGTAGGGAAACACTTATTAATAATAGAGTTTTACTTACGATTTCACAACACAATTATACACGGCACTTGACGGTTAACACTGCAACAGGAAATCTACGTTGAATGTGGATCAAAATATATGACACCGGCTAGTGGAGTACAACTATTGCCTTCCAAAACCTCTATTAAACTCACAGAACACTAATACACCTAGCGGCGATTAAACGTGGCTTTTATACCGCGCGTATAGAGTCGAAAACTGTCTGGAGAAATCTCGAAACCGACTCTGGAAGCTTCGAGTCGTGTACTATCTACGCGAGCGATCGTCATCGCGCCGCCGGCCGCCGCGCTTCTTCAAGCAAACGAATTTAACCGAGATCAGCACGAACATTACCGACCGCTGTTACCGACGACGCACGTACGGCGCACCGTAATAGCGCGCGCGCGAGATTCAAATTACTTTTCGAACATATTTTTTTTGGTTTTATTCTGGAATAGAATTCAATATTTTTAGAATGTACGAGAGTATTATTTTTGCTGTCGGCGGGCCACCGGTATTCGACCGGCGGGCCGCATGCGGCCCGCGGGCCGCGGTCTGTGCATCCATGGTGTAGACCATGCTACTTTACTCAATAAACTTGCTGAATTCGGTTTTCCCGTAAATCTTAATTAACTTATTAAAATCATATTTATCCGACCGAAATCTACAATTATCAGTAAATTGACCTTATTTTACTACATTTATTGCTTATTCGGGTGTACCCCAAGGCCAATACTTTTTCTTCTCTTCGTTATTGATCTAAGTATCTCCTTACATCATCACCACTTGTTATTCGCTGACGATCTCAAAATATA
The DNA here is from genome assembly GCA_963969525.1 of Ontholestes murinus. Classification (NCBI taxonomy): domain Eukaryota; kingdom Metazoa; phylum Arthropoda; class Insecta; order Coleoptera; family Staphylinidae; genus Ontholestes; species Ontholestes murinus. The sequence goes on along the minus strand of OZ018394.1, from coordinate 58,744,968 downwards.
TTCACCGATTTTTGATATATCGTCTTGTATCCTCTACAGAGTGCACTTAATACCGTATCAGACTGGTGTCTTGTCAATAAATTATTTCTTAATGTGAGTAAGTGCAAGATAGTTACCTTCCCACGGAATCGTAAATCCTAAATCTTTAGAGATAGAACATCTCTCCAAGATTTGATTATTAATGTGGTAGGGTAGGCTTATATTTCCCTACCACATTAATGATCAAATCTTGGAGAGATGTTCTATTTGTAAAGATTTAGGAATAATTTTCGATTCACAACTTACTTTTAAGGAACATATTCTTTCCATCCCTTCCAAAGCCAGCTTTATTATCTGTAATACGAGTTTATTTACAAATCAAAGGGCTCTGATTTCACTAAACGTCTCATTTGTGCGACCTATTCTTGAATATGGGGCAATTTTTAGGGATCCATTTACCAAAATCATATCCAACCAGTGGAAAACATCCAGGGCAAGTTTTACAAATCACTCTGATTTAGGAAATTTGGAATATATCCAGGGTTTTAATAATGAGGCACTTCTGGGTGAATTTAATGGTGTTCCACTTGCAGACATATCCAAGGGCAAATATTTCTGTTTAAAATCATTCACAATTTAATTGATTGTCCAGAACTGTTAGTTAATTTAAACTTTCATGCTCCTAGGTTGTTCATTACAAATTCTATTTGTTTCTTTTCTCTACGAGCAAATTCCAACATTTCCTATAAATCTCGTATAAATAGAATATGCAAATTTAATAACGGGTTTACATCTAACTTGGACGTGTTTAACTGTAGCTTCAGTCAATTTAAAACTTTTTTGTATAATCTTTAATTTCTAATATGGTATATGATCACTGTAATTTTGTTTAATAGTTTCATGTGTGTATGTCATTATGCTTGTAAATATATGATAATCATAGTTCTTTGGCTTAAGTTCTTCACTGTATGTTACTCTATAATTGGGCTTTGCCTGTTGGGTAATAAAGATTATTATTGTTATTACATATATACTTTGTATGCGATTTTATTGGATTTAAGGCTGGTGGTAATATCTAAAAAGTTCTAGCTGCTTCCTCTACTTCCATTGTGAATTGATTATTCTTATTGAAGATTTGAAAAATAGATTTAACTGTTTTTTGCCAACCCATATACCAAATACGTCGTCAAGGTACCTACACCAAAAGTGGACGTTAGAAAAAAGATTGTTCTGGTTTAAATCGATGGGAGGGCAGAGAGGTCCGCCGCACGTAGACCCCAATGGGCCCTTTGTGCGTTCTCCGATCTGAGTCATCATTCCTTGCCACGGCCAAGCCAACCCAGGCGAATGGCAAATGGCAAGACTGCAGCAAGAGGGACTCTGAGGATGTCCGATGGATTTAGACAACCCTCTCCCATTGTGGATTTTCGTAGGTTGGATAATACGGGGCAGTCTAGAAGTACATGCTCCGCGGTTTCCTCTTCTGCTTCACACCCTCTGCAGATAGAACTAGGTTGTAGTCCCAGTTTGTTCAGGTCTAATTGTAAATTGCAGTGTCCTGTAAAAAGCCCTACGACCTTCCGTAGATACTGGACAGTTGCATACAGTATCTGGCCGTTTCGGTGTTAATTGCGATGAAGTTTTTTGAGACTCCACAGCCAGGTGTGTTGTCCCGTCGCTCCTTGTGGCATCTGATTGATTCAGTTTTCAATAGGGTACTCAGATCTAGCAGTGAGGGCATCAGGGAGGGGTTCGATCTTACCGTTTGTCCGGATGCCTTCCTCGCCAAACCATCTGATATTCTGTTCCCTCTGCTATTGTTGTGTCCTTTTACCCAGCATAGAGTTATCTCGTCACGAGCCACTTCTTTCAGGGCTTCGCAGCATTCCAACGTTAATGCTGAGATTATTTTGCAATTGGCAATGGACAATGCTGTCCGTTATAATGTGTGTGTTTTTACACTTAATCTTCTTGTCAGAGATTGCTTTTGCTGCATATAGTATTCCCACGAGTTCCACCATTGTTGGTGTGCTCATTATCTTATTTATTTATTTATATTTACTTTACAAGATCCTATTAAAATAATGTAAATAAAATTAAGATAAATACATTAAAAATTACAAAAATTTTGGTCACAGGACTTGAGGGCGGAGTTCATCATGTGTTCTTCCACTCTGGACCCTTCTTCTGCTTCAGATGAAGATGGAATTCATTTTCAACAAAGTATTTTTGCCAATTAGGCAAAATATTGGCCATTACTGGCATATTTATGTCCATTTTACATGGAGCAATTTTATCTTACCTATAGCAGTACTGTTTTTTAGGGACAGGTTTTTGCAGAAAATTCCTATACCAGCCCCTGCTTTCGTTGACGACCCATCAGTGTATATGTGGATGTCTTTGTGCTTGCTTCCTACTCCTGAGTTTTTGAATCTCAGGTCTATTTGAAGCTTCCTGTTGAAGATGTATTTTCGAGGGATGTTGTCCACCAGCATCATAATCTCGGGATTGCTTTTACTTAGGTCCTTTAAGGAATGTGGTGTTCACCTCCTCCGTTGTTTACAAGCCATGTCTTTGTTGCTCGGAGCCTTATAGCCGCCGCTGCTGCCTGTTCTCTGATAAATATATCCAATGATGACAGGTGCAGCAGGGCTTCCATAGCTGTTGTTGGGGTTGTTCTTATGGCTCCGGTCGCGCTCAAAAGGGCGCTACGTTGAACATGGTCTAGGAACTTTGCGGCTGATTTAGTCCCCATGTTTCCCCACAGCTCGTCTGCATTGCAGGAGGGCTATGCATGCTTTCTTAGATCTCTCCACCAGGTGGGCATTCCAGTTTAGTTTTCTGTATTTGACTCCATCTTTCAGGGTGAGTTCTTCGCCCCAAAAGCTTGGTGGTTTGAAATCTTTAATCTTCCTTCTCCTTGTGAACAGTACCAGTTCCGTTTTTGTTGAATTTACGGATAAACCCTGGTATGTGCACCATTTGTTTACTATGTCAAGAGCATCTGACATACGTTTCGCGCATACTTTCCGAGTTGCCGGAAAGTAGGATCGTGATATGGTCGGCGTATCCTATCGTGAAGAAGCCCTGTTTATTCAGTACCTCCAGTAGCTTGTCTACGACTAGGTTCCATAGTAGGAGAGACAGCACTCCTCCCTGTGGGTAACCCTTTGCGACCCGGCATACAAGTTTCGTGTCGCCTATTGAAATCTTGGCTGTCCTCCATTGCAGCATGTTGGAAAGCCACCGGAACCTGCGCCGAAGTGCCGCTGTTATCTTTGGGAAGGAGGTCTTATCAAAGGCTCCTTCAATGTCCATAAAATTCGCCAGGGTGAAGGATTTTTGCTCGAAGGATCGACCAATTCTGCTCACTACGGCGTGCAGGGTCGAGTCCGTCGACTTGCCTTCACAGTATGCGTGTTGATTGGGGTGTAAAGGGTGTTTCACTAAGACTGTTTCCCTGATGTATCGATCGCATAGCTTCTCAAGTATCTTTAATAGAAAAGATGTGAGGCTTATTGGTCGGTATGCTTTCGCTGTGGTGTAGTCCAAGTGTCCTGGTTTTGATATGAAGATTACTTTAGTTTCCCTCCATGCATAGGGTGTGTAGCTGAAGGCAATACACCCCTTGTACACGCCTACGAGTGTGTCCAGGATAACATCCTTGTCCCACTGTATAAGAGCCGGATAAATCCCATCCAATCCTGGGGATTGGTATGGTGAGAAACTTCTCATTGCCCAGTCTACCTTTTCCGTGGTAACGATGGAGCCCGCCAGGTCCCAATCCGATTTGGTTAGGGACTCTGTGTTTGATTGTTATTAGAGTAAAATAGTTTTTCTTTGAAATCTATATATAATTCTGCGAGTAGTGGTGATAACGGTGAACCCATGGCTAGACCTTCATTCTGGAGCTTTTGTTGTAGAATCATTTTTACCTCTTCTACTAGTGTTGTTGGAAACAAATTTTCGACGTCGAATGATACTATGATTCTTCTTTGTAATATAACTAAATCCTGAATTTATTTAAAAATTCTAATGAATTTCCTACAGAGAATTTTGATGTGCGTTGTAATAGATTCGGTATAAGATTGTTTAGATAGGCACATAATTTAATTGGGTGCGTTATTGTTAGCGGCTACTGGGCGAATAGGGATTTCCGATTTGTATAATTTTGGTAGAATATATGAATGGAAGCTGCCGGATTCACAACCTCACAGCGGACAGTTCTTCAATACTTGTTTTTGGTATTTAGTGGTTGGGTATGTTGTCAGTTTGGTCAAGGTGGTGTTATCTAGAAATTGCATATTCCATTTTTCTCATAGTTTTGATTGTGATTTCTTTGTCCATTTTAGAAATAATTGAATCATTGGATTCACATTTTGTTTTAATTGATTTAATGATATTCCATTTTGTTTCGGTCTTCGGTAGCATTGAAATGACTTGGAAAAATTATTCTTTTCCATTTTGGTATTCTATTTTTGTTCGTTGCGAGTCGATAGCCAGAGATGTGGAGAAAATGTAAATTCTTGTGAATTTATTATCAGAGGTATTTTATTCTATACATTTTTAATAAAAATGAGTTTGTAATACCATTAAAATTTTGTAAAATTTAGTTTGACGATCCAAAACCTTTTAGGGACCAAAGTTTTCTAATTCGATCATTTCATCCAAAAACAAAGTTACTTTCATTGGATTGCTTAAAACCAGATTCTATATTAACACATTACGACGAATTCTCAAACACATATTTGAGAACGCGTCACACTCTTCCCTACGTTTCTTTCTTTGATTTTTTTCGCGCCAATTTTAGGGTGGTAATAGTGTAGCACTTGTTACTTGAATTTTATTAATATGCTATCATTTTTACGTCAATTGAATGTCACTGGGCATGATTCGTAACTAGAATATAAAAATAATAAATAATAAGGATAGATTGATTGAAACAACTATTCTTTTCGGAAGTGTTTTTTTTTTTAAGAAACACCAAAGAGCTTTCTTGTGACTAGAGAAAAAAAAAACATAGATTTTTATTCGTGTTATTAACGATAATCATAACATTTTTAATCATTACCATATTTAATAATTTTTAAATACGTTAATGATTTAAAATTTGTAATTATCGTTAATATCACAAATAGTATTTAATGTATTTTTTCTAATAACTGCAGAAATTCAATAAATGCTTTAAAACAATTATATACATATAACTCTACTCAGATTTAATTAACTCCCCAACTCTTCAAATAACCTAGATTCCCAAGAGGGCTGCGAAATACGGATATCCTAAAAATTTTAAATATGAAAGCGCTGGAGGTCATTCATGAAATATTTTTTACTCGCACCTGTCCCAATGGAGTTATAAATTGTTAATAAATGTGTACTTTTATTGTTGCAATCTTGATCAAGCTTTTGTCTCGGAGGAATGGTGTGAACAATTTTAAATCGAACCAGTTGGCAAATGTTAGCAATTACTACTGTTTTTTATTGGTATTATAAGTACAAATTAACGGAAGTTTGGCGAAAATTAATAACAAGCGTTAAAGATTCATTAAATTTCCAGCTGAATTAAAACGCGAATCAGAAGGTAAGACAGAAAGTGAACCCTGCGAGGACACGGACACGACCAGCGATGACTGTACCATCAGCGAAACCGACGACAGTGAAGATTGTATGCTACAGGAGGGATTAGCAACCATTGCCGAAGAAGTAACAGCGAGCAGTGTACACTCCAGCGACGACGAAGGTATTCAGATTGGATTTATGAAATTCCCTTGAATTAAAAGGGATAAAAAAAATATTTCATTATTCTCCTCGGATCTGCTTGATGAAATATTCGAGATATTTAATTTAAAGAAATTTCGAGGAAATGTGCAGAGTCAAACTAGTTAAAGTTAATCCCTCGAAATCTACGGTAATCTTAATGAAAGCTTATCTACCGCCAATTTATGAAATTTATTTTAATTTAAGGGAGCTCGCATAATTTCCCTGGGGGTTAATCCCGTCCCAAATCATCCCCCTTAATTCTAAATCCGGCCTTGGCACTCCTTTTACGATGACGAAAAAATATTATTGGGGGTAACGTAAAAATAATCATAGGTGGCGTAAAAAATACATTTAAATCCAAAAATGATGTAGAAAAATTAATAATGCTTTTTTAAGAATTACCGTCGATCGTTATATATATTAGGACTAAATTTAAAAAAAATGTTACTCGTCATTATTTTAATTATAAGATATGATATTTATTATCTTTTAAATAAATCCAAAAATATATTGATATAATAACATAAAGTCCATCCTTTGGATCTTCCGTCCTACGTCACAAAATATCGCTTAGAGAAACGACACAAAAACATTCAGTCTGATAAAGAAAACCAAATGCATTAGAAAAAGAATGCACTGTAAAACTTTCGTCGTTTTTTGAAGCGATAGTTTGTGACGTACGACGGAAGATCCAACTGACAGACTATAAATATATAAGCACATACATTATTTAATATTTAGATTATTACAAGAAATTCTAGTTTCTCGAGTATTTTGAGATTTCTAATTAAATATTTTAATTATAATGTTAATAATATTTTATTAAAAATTAAAATATATTATTACATTTTTAATAATAATTTTTTAACTAGACTTTTTCTGGTAACAATAAATATTACTATTTTATTATATTATAATAAAGATCTTTATTTTCAGAAAAAAAAAATACATGTCACTAATAAAATGAATGTGAGACAAAGGTTTAATATTCTGTTCAACAGCTCTCTGCTCTCTCTTCAAAGCGAATAAATATTTCGCCTTTTATTTTATATTAAACTATTTTTTTTATTGAAATACATCAATTTAAATAAACTAACATGTTTTGTACAGGTTAATCATAGAAGCATGAAGTGTAATAATAAATAATTTAATTTCAAATAAGCTGTATATAGTGTTAAATTTTGTTTGAATTCTGTTGGTATACGAGTTGCAATTAATAAATTGCTCTATGCATTTACTAACGGTTTCATATTTTACAATTATCAAGTCACTTACCTAGGACAGCGTAAGATATCCGTCACAGTTAATTAATATTAATTTTTTACAGATAGTATTAATAGAGAACAGTGATATACACTAATAAAATGTTAAAACAAAAATCTATTTCTAATATTTGAGGTATAAATATAACTGTATAAGTTTCTAAATCTCTAAATTTTAGCAAAGCACAAAAACACATCATTGTTAACAGATATAATTAGGTATAACAAGGTTAAAATAAAATATCGCGGCATTGTTAATGTAATTTTAGATAATGATGTTCCATCGTCACAAATTCACTTTTATTTTCCGATTACAAATATAATTATGGTAATAACAAGAACCTATTTTTCCTTTTTTGATCATAGTAGTTTAGATTCCTATATGATAATGACAAGGTTATTTACATTTTATATATGAATGTATACATATTATTAAAATACATAAACGTAAGGAAAATTAATTAGGATAAACATGTTGCAAACATGTTATGTAATTATATTTTTTTATTGAAGCTTAGTCTTTAGAACGCTCGTATATAGCTTCTAATAATGAATTGAATGTCTTCTAAAAATACATCGCAGTTTGTTCAATTAAAGAATTACGTTAACAGACAATTGTTGCGTGGTCCAAGGTCGTTTCATTCGGATCTTTTATTTTCGGACATTTATTAATGTATATAATGCTAATTGAGTCTATATTTTTAGATTATTCCTTATAATTTAAAACTTTATTGTCCGTTATTCAAAAAACAATCAAAATACAAAAGTAAACAATTGCGAAAAAGAAAAATGTAAAGCCCATTACATGAATTCAGAATATATACTATACATATATATATATGTACTATATTTTACACAAACTAACGGGTGTCCAACCATTATTGCAGTCCCGGGTGGCGTTGGAATCAAAAACGTAGGTCGATTCTTTCATGTGCCAAATAAATGAACTGACATGTTAATTGTCAAACATAACCTACATGTGCATTAAAAATGTCAGTTCATTTATTTGCAACATGTAAGAATCGACCTACGTTTTTGATTCCAACGCCAATTATCAAGTGTTGTCTAAAATAAAATACCGGATTTTATTTATAAATAAACGTAATGGTTTTAAGTGATTCTGATTGGTTGAAATGCTAAATGATTCTTCTTGGGGCTTAATTACCTGCGACATTTGGGCGCTGAGGGAACTAAGGTGTGGTTTTTTCCAAGATCTTAAATTTAGGTGAATAAATTAAATTCGTTAAACACATATTGAAATACTTACTATGTTTTTACCATAATTAAGTAAGTGTTTCAATATGTGTTTAAATATGGATTACCACCTAGTAACGGTCACAACCATCATGAATTTAAATTCGTTAAGTTGATTTTTATTTTGCCCAAATATTTTAAGCCTTTCCTGGGTGTAAGAATTTAATTTTAAAGAATGTTTACATTCTAGTATGCGATTTAACTTGTTGTGTATCTAAGACAATTTGTAAATGAACTTGTTGTGTATCTAAGACGATATGCTCTACAGTGTTTCTTAAGCCTCTTCTCAAAACTCCTAACTGTATGTCCTAAACATGTACTATTGCATTCAAAACATGAAATTTAGTATACTCCTAATTTTTCAATGGATCGATGTTATATTTACCATTGAATATTAACGTTGAAAGATTGATATTTTATGGGTACTTTGTCTAAAATATGTAAAGGTCAAGAATTTTATTTTTTGTTCTATAATATGTTAATGGTAAATGGAAGCTCTAGTAGATTTTGAATTAAATTAATTAGAAATCCATTAAAAAAACCACCTTTATTGGCATCCTTTACAATCATATTTACATCCATTCATCACGCACTCCCTTGCACTCTTGGCCTAGATGGCTCCATGTGACCCTTCCATTCTCCCGCAACGCACACCTTCCATACCGTTCCCCCATCCATACCTTCCTTCCTCTCTCATCCGATCCACATCTAGCTCTTGCCAGAGACACTTTTTCGGATCTTGTCCACTCTGTCTTCAATAGATACTCTGGCATCCTTCCATACACTTGCCATCTTCCATACATTGGGTTGTACCCATTCCTTACAGAAATCCATTATCCTCAGCAATTTAAATGATTTTCTCGTTTACGATGGAGACTTACTTCTACTTCGTTATGTTTAATTTATGAAATGATTTTGTTTAGTACAGTGGCTCTAGCTGATTAAGACAATGAAATTATTAAAGCTCAGTGTATCATTGAATGTAAGGCCGCTAATTTATGAGATGGAATGACTAGTTATATAAAATTGTGGAATTGACTTTTCTGAATATCTCATAATTATTTTTGTGCGTAAGTCTAAAAAGAATAATTTTGTTATTGCTCTCTTCCTCTACTGTGAATTAAGTTTTGGGTGTATGTTGTTAATTAAACCGAGAAACTGGTCAACACTGGTCACTGGTCACACAGTGGCATCATCAGGTAGATAATTTTTGAAACCTCACTCTATACCAGTGATTTATTAAGTGATTATAATGGAGTTTCAACAAGTAACGGCCTCGTCTATTCAATAAATAATAGTAGTAATATTTATTAGTGCTATTACCATTACATGATTTACACAAGTCGGAATAGAAGTGATGGCAATACATAATTAAATATTACATATCACATTTAAAAATAGTATAAAATTGAGTATAAAAATAAAATGGATAAAATCTACATAATACATGAAATTAAAAAGCAATACTCATATAAAAGTTAAAACCACTACAGAAAAATAAAATTCTAATTTCATTATCAACATTTAAAATCAGTATACAAAAGACATAAACTCGACAAGTAATACAACGTGATAACATTGAGGGTATAAATAAAATTGGGACAATACATGTACAAGTTAAAAATATAATTTAGGTAAATGTTGATCTAGTTGCCAGATAATAAAGTATAATCATTGGTTAGGCATTCATCTAGAGTAGATGTAGGGCCATTTTAATCAGGTTGTTTTTGATATCCGGAAGCCTATTAAATACTGTTGGTCCGTAGTAGTTAGTACTATTTTGCGATTGGTTAAGGCCTTAGACAAATATTGGCCTTTAGTCTGGTGTTGTGATCGTAAACTTCTGCATGGACACTGTATGATGTTATGTTTTTTGTACATGTACAAGGCATTCAAGTAAGTATATAGACGGAAGCGTCAGAATACCCAGTTCCTTAAATGCTACATTACAGTCCTCTAGATATTTTAGATTCGATATCACTCGTACTGCACGTCTTTGTAACCCAAGCATGTGCTTCATAATGCCGTAGGCTAAATGCGACTGACACACTGTGCGCAGCGCCGTTAACGAAATACTCCATTTTAACTATCGTAGTAGGAATATCGATCGACATACCTTTGTTGCCACAATTTCCCCATGACTGTTCCAAGACAATTTGTCATCAAAACATACGCCTAGAAATTTTGCCGTAGTTTCTTTAAATATGTCTGATCGTAGTGAAAATATCAGGTTGACTGTTTTAGTGGCATTTAAAGACAACCTGTTTGTCTCAAACCAGCTACTGATGTTATTTATGTATTTATGTCAATCGATTTATTTATGAAGGTGGCATCGTCGACAAATTGAATACAGTTCGTGTATTGACGCGAAAGAGAAGTCGTTAATATATAACAAAAAAAGCAACGGCCCAAGAATAGATCCATGAGGCACGACGTAATTCAAGTAGATTTTATTAGATTGTTTTTGGTTTACACTAATCAGTTGCTGTCTGTTATCTAGATACGTTAGTATTAAGCGACAAGCGCTTGGGTGGAAATTATAAAAATATAATTTTCGTAGAAGAATGTCGTGGTAGATGATCCAAGAAGTACGAGATCGTGTGCATGTCTGCCTCGAAACCTTAGATTATTTCCTAAGTAAGGCTAATGACAGCACCGGTAGTGGACCTTCCCCTACGAAAATCATGTTGAGTTTCAGCTAAGATATTATTAGCTTCAAGATAGTCAGTGATTTGAGACAGTAGAATTTTCTCAAATATCTTCGACAGAACAGGTAGTATAGCGATCGCCTATAATTACCAATCTCTTCCCTACAGCCATTTTTAAAAATGGGGATAATACGAGCTAGTTTGAGTGAACTGGGAAATGTTTCATCTTTTATGCATCTGTTAATTAATTTTGTTAATGGTACAACGCTAACATTAATTATTTTTTTTAAAAGAGTAGTTCTGTAATTAAAAATTTCTCTTGTTGGAGAATTTTTTTATCCAAGTATTACGCTCCTGACTTTTCAAAAAGTAATTCGGGCAGCTAATAGGAGCATGACATCGGCGTTCGCGTAGATTCACGTAAATTGGCGTTATTTGCAAAATAATTGTTGATAAAATCAGGATTAATATCACTGGCGTTATCACAAGATTTTTGGTTATTAATCAAGGACTACGTTGCTTTCGGACTGTTTTTAGAATTTTTTTTTATAAAGGATTCATTTGCAAATACTTTTGCATTTTTGAAAGCAGTACGATATTTATTTTTATATAGGGTGTGAGTATCTCTTAAGTGAGGTTCCGATCGCTGGCTCTTTTAATTAAGAAAAGAGTTTCTCGCGTGCTATATAAATCAGCATTAAACCATTTAACCTGTTTTTTCTCAGTTGATATCTTTTTTCCTTAAAGAAAAATGTGAAATAGTCAAGTTTGCAAATTAATTCAATTTTATTTCTGACGTTATTTTACAGTCACTAATTAAATTCCAGTCGATTGATTCAAGAAGGCTATAAAGCACATTTATGTCAAACTGTGTGATTGGTCTTGTAATTTTATTGGCTTTGGCAGCGGGGATGCTATTTGATTTAGCCTTGACCAGAATGCCAATTTGGTAAGAAAGACCTGAGTCATAAGAATTTTACTGATATATTAGAAACAAGTTGGACAAAACATAATCTAAACAGTTTTCTTTGCGTGTACAAAATGTAACCTTACTGTCAGGCCATAGGTTGCCAACATATCGCATAAACTTGCAGCTCGGGCATCACTTGTATTGAATTTTACGTTAAAGTCATCTCCAAGGATTACATTTTTATGTAGGTCAATATTATCTAGCAACTTGCCTAAAACAGATAAAAAATATTAAAATCACCGCTGATGGCTCAACAATGATATTGAGAGGAGGCAGGAATATTGCAGCCAACTCGTAATGTTTTTCAAAAAGAGAAGCTAGTATTTTTTAAAATTTTCTGATTGAATATGATTTTGAGTTAACTGCACCACTCCTCCATGTTTGAAGTTCTGTCGGGCAAAACTAGACGTCACTGCATAGTAAGCCCCTACTGATAAATTATTAATTTCAAGTTCTTTAGGCTAATGTTCACATATTTAAACCAGTATTGGTTGCTGTAAATAATTCCAGCTCATTTATTTTAGATTTTATACTTTGTATATTAATAAAATAATTTTTTTAATCGGGGGAAAAATCACGTTCACATGGTTTATTTATTTCCAAAAAAATATACGTTCCACTGTGATTCCATTGGGCCAAGATTTTGGGTCCATAAGTAAGCCGTGGTATTTATAATCTGCACGGATTTTGAATGCAGGATATGCGCTCTTCAGTTACAGTTTTTCACATGTGAAATTGTCACTGCTCATTATTTGCTGAACATGCGCCTTGACATCCTCTTCCATTACATTATTTTAAACGCGCTTTAGAATTATCCACGTTTTCTTTGGCTCTGCCTCTAGGTTGGATTTAATTATTCCACCGGTACCCACAATTATTGTCTTTTTGGGAAATTTACGTTTTTTATATGTGACAGTTGTAAAGGGTTCATCTGTATTGCTTACATGATTATCCGTTTGCCTGCCTCCTACCCGGGGATTGCTGACAAATCCCTGGTTGCCTGGAGCAGGTTGTATATTTACCTCTTCGCGTGAATAAACAAGTGATTTTTGCGTTCAGCGTAGTGACCTTCGTGACTCGAGGATTGATTACATTTTTTATTTTCATCTCTAATCTTTCGGCTGCAGCAATGGAATGAGATTTGTGAGAACGCAATTGTGCATTTTTATCTTCGAGCATATGAATTTTCTCCAGTAGCAGTGTATTCGTGAGTTTCAGCTCCTGCACTCGCTCTTTCATTGAAATGTACGCCTCCTTTTGGAAGTTGAATCCGGCGTTCTTTTCACTCCGCCGTTAATTAGCGGTAATTCAAAACACAATTTCACTTATTTACACATCCAGAGTGATAATAAAACTTACAGTTAGGACATTGTGTGCCGGACTTAGCTATATGTCTACAAGCACACGATTTCGCACTATTGACACTATTCTTCTCAACATTTTTATTGAATTATCTTGACGTCCGGCCATCTTGAATCCGTTCTGAGGCTATCGTTGTCATTGTGGCGCCTAATTTCTAAATTGTTCTTCAAATTTAGACGCAGATCGTAGCCACTGGGCACTAGATCTGGGCTGTTTTGTGGATGATCAAGTCGTTCCAACCAAACGCTGCGACCTTAAGTCCGATTGATTGCGTGCGGGCGAGAATTGAGGAATCCTTTGTTTCACGACAATTTTCAGCATACCACGCCTTTTATTTTGGATTGCTTGACGTAGTTTTCTTAATGTCTGACAGTAATTTTCAGAATTTATTGTTTCATTATGAGGCAAAATGTTAAGAAGCAACAAACCCTTCTTTGTCCCAAAACACAGTAGGTACACATGATTTTCCTATCTGAAATTATCTGTTTGGTAAAAAAAAAAATATTTCCCTCGCCAGCATAATACTCAATAAATGTCGAAGCGCTGGGTGAAACCTTTGGTTTTGTACTCCTCTGTCAACATTTTTGGTACCTATCTTGAACACAGTTTCCATTATTGGAAAACGTTCGGTCACACTTTTGTACAAAACATTTCTTGAATCTTTAGAGTTTCTGTGAAATCGAATAGATCGTGAAGCGCCTGTTCTGTTTCACCTTTTCGTCAACTTCTCGCATTAAATCGTCTGTAATGATAGAAGGTCCCTAAAAAACAGTAGTGCTATAGGTAAGATAGTGAGCACGCCAACAATGGTGGAACTCGTAGGTATACTATATGCAGCAAAAGCAATCTCTGGCAAGAAGATTAAGGGTAAAAATATACACATTATAACGGATAGCAGAGCGGCAATCTTTTCCATTGCCAACTGCAAAATAACCTCAGCATTAACGTTGTAATGCTGCGAAGCCCTGGAAGAAGTGGCTCGTGACAACGAGATAACTCTATGCTGGGTAAAAGGACACAACAACAGCAGAGGGAACAGAATAGCAGATGGTTTGGCGAGGAAGGCATCCGGACAAACGGTAAGCGGACCGAACCCCTCCCTGCTGCCTTCTCTGCTAGATCTGAGTACCCTACTGAAAACTGCATCAATCAGATGCCATAAGGAGCGATGAGACAACATACCTGGCTGTAGAGTCTCAAAAAATTTCATCGCAATGAACAGCAAAACGGCCAGATACTTTATGCAACTGTCCAGAGAAAACCTACGGAAGGTGGTAGGGCTTCTTACAAGACACTGCAATTTACGATCACACCTGTACAAACTGGGACTACAATCTAGTCCTATCTGCAGAGGGTGTGAAGCAGAAGAGGAAACCGCGGAGCATGTACTGCTAGTGTGCCCCGTGTTATCAAACCTACGTAAATCCACAATGGGAGAGGGATGTCTAAATCCATCAGACATCATCAGAGTCCCTCTTGCTGCAGTTCTGGCATTTGCCAATGCAACTGAAAACCTTAACGGTACTTACTTTAAATTCGCATTGAAGAATTCGCAAAGAGTTTATGTGTCCAAAGTAAAGGCATAATGTACTTCTTTTTTAAAAGATGTAGTTCAATGCTTTGGCACATAATATAATCTTGACAATATCGAGTGTACACATTGATTTACTATTTATAGAAAAAGTATCTAGAAGCACATTTTATACACTCGAAAATGTATAACCCCCTGTAAATGTATTATGAACTGCATTTCTGCTACCTTAGAAAATAATTCTATACCTCGGTAAAAAATTAAAAATTGTAAAATTAGCTGTTTTTAATACGTAAATATTACTATGTTTGACTTGTATTTGAAGAGCAAATACAACTCGGATAATTGTATGTTTAATTGAATAATATGTTTATTAAATTTTAGTCTGTCATGTAGATTTATTTAAAAGAAGCGAGATTGTTTATTCAGTTTAATCTTCAAGTGTACATGTGATGGAATCTTGTTACACGTATGTACAGTACTTATGAATACAATTTAATTTTATTTTTCTAAATGTACATTTCGAGTACTATGTACTATTTATCAATAGCTTATAACTAGTTTAACAAAGTAACATAAAATAATAAATCTTTAAAACTCCAAGTGGTCCAATAGAAGAATTGAATTATAATTTGAATATATAAAATTAGTAATAATTTGAAATTTCTTATTTGTCCTTATAATAATGTAATAATTCTAAATTAACTATAAATATTTTGTATTGAATGGGACTAAAAAGAAAATTATCTGGAGCCACTAACAATGTTCACAAACATAGTATTACGTACAGTCTAACTATTCTATTTTTTTTTTTTAAATAATAGGTAGTATTTTAATTTTGGAAATTTTATTATATGTTGTATGTGAGTAATAATAATTTAGACTAGAAGTAATACGTATTCATAAAGGAGTTATTCGTATGGTAGCTATCATCACGCTTCAGAACTTTCTTATAAGATCGCCCAGAATAGAATCAAGTTAAATTTACGTCAACGTGCAGACCATTCTATATTCCATATTAAATCTATTTTAATATGCAACGACAAGACCTGTAGGAACGTTACTGCAGACTATTTATCTAAATATTCCACCCTCGCCCTTGTGTATTCATCTAGGTCCGTAAATCCTTACATTTATGCAGAAAGGACGACATTGCTCTTATTTGCACTATAAATATTACATACGAAAGACTGAAATACAATATTCATAAAATCACAAATATTTATTCTAAGATGCTGCCCTCATGTTGACAAAAAAAATCATTAACAATTAATAATTTATTGATAATTTGAATACATTAAAAAAACTTACTATTCCATTACATATCTGGAGTACAATACAATTGTCAGCTGGCTATCGATTATTCATCTTTCATTCCATTTTAATTTACCTGTATAACCCCCGCAATTTGTTCGGCGGTTTTAGAATCACGTTTTTTGTTTAAAATTTATAATGATTCCCTTTTGGGGTTATTATATCTCTAATCGACCATTCCCTCTGTCTACAAATTTCGATTTTGAACATCTGCCGTGATAATAGCGGTTTGTTAACCGTGGGTCGAATATTCCACGGCACGAAATGTGGATTTTAGGGGGGTGCGAATTGTCACAGTTGAAAATTCGTAACACCACCCCTCGCCCTTTTGGTAATTAGTATGCAACCCATTTCGTCCAGTTACATAACGCACCATTAACACCCGACTCTTCCGCATTTACATACAAATTTCAACTGTTGGTCGAGAAATTCATCATGAGGTCGCTTTTCCGTATAAAACAGTTCATAATAAATAAACTTTAAATATAATAATAAACATTCGTAAAGATTTGTTTAAAGTCTATTTAATTGCATACTTTTTAAATATATTTTCGACTTATGAAAGAAAGCATCGAAATTATTTGCATGATTTGGTATTATAATTCCATGCTTAATTTACATGTATGGTAATAAGTGAAATTAAATTAAATTTCCTGTGCATAGCAGAGGATTAGGGTGAACATAGTGTTACTGAAAATTTACATTTAATAAAATAAGTAGAAAAGGAAACCGTTTTAAACGTGAAGATATTTTTATGCAAATAACAGCCTTATCAATTAATACATGTTTTATTTTTTCTCTGGATTAAAACTTACAAAATGTTTTATAATTATTGGTGATAGTTCAAAGTAACTATATTTTAACTGTCATGTCGTCATTGTTTTAAAATAACTATTTTGTAGTACAACTAAGTTTTATCAAAATATCACTAATATACTTTTCATAATCGCATAAATCACAGATTTAGATATTATAGAAAAAAACAGTGGAATCATTTACCAGAATTCGTCAGTAATAATATTATCCTGTGGTCCATTTAACCTTGCCTTGATCAGGAGATTTCATATAACTGATTAGTAATGAAAGTAGAGTGCATTTGGTCGTATTCTACGAGTAAGTTCGTTAGAAAGTTTTAATTGGAGTGCACTAATGAAATTAAATATTCTACATCGGCTAATTTTGGAGGAATTGAAAATCCGATAGTGAAATTATTTGCTTCCTTACTACGAACTGGATTTAAATACAGGGTGTCCTAAAAGAAATATTATTATTTATTAGTTCCTGCGTCAAGGCAACGACTGCAGCGAGTTTTGCAATATTTCATTTTTGCACCACTTAAATCATTCGCAAATGAGAAGTTTGAATATCAAGGTCATATGTATAAATTAGTGTATAATGTTACAGGCATGTAAATTAATATCACTTATAATTATACAATTATTAATCTCTTATTTTATATATTTCTAATGAATACTAGTTGAGAAGTGTGGTTCGAAAATCTGTTAGAGATTGAATTGCCCTCGTCTTTTATATTAGGTCACGTGTCCACTCACATAGGCACGCACCTACACCTCGCTGGGTTGCATTTTAATTGGATAAAGGGAGCCATTTGCAATGTCACTCTCCGGAAGTAGTTGTAATGTATCCTTCGACATTGGCTGCCACCATTTCCGTAGCCCTCTGAAGTAATATGTTCAAACGCTTGACGGCCCTTTTATCCATCACTTTATAGATGAAATTTTTTCTCTAACAGTTCAACTGAATGTGGATATGTACAATAAAACGGGCATGTAAAGAACTGTTCAAGTACATAATAACATAAGAACATATGAATTAAAAATAAAATGAGATAAT
Organism: Ontholestes murinus; assembly: GCA_963969525.1. NCBI lineage: Eukaryota > Metazoa > Arthropoda > Insecta > Coleoptera > Staphylinidae > Ontholestes > Ontholestes murinus. Next base: position 58,727,031 of record OZ018394.1, on the reverse strand, counting down.
TTATTATTAACTACATATATGTATAATTATTAAACTATTCTAACTAATAATAATAAAGATAATGATGAAGTTTATACTCGTTAACCTTAAATCTACACTGATTTTATATCATTATAGTAATCATTTTGTATGCTTAGAATAAGGATAAGGTAAAACCAATGTATTCTACAACCCTAAGGCGATATGCCCAATATGGAAGTGTATCAAGTTGTAGTAGGTGAAAATTAAGACACATTAAAAGTTGCTCACTGTCTACATTTCCATTAGTTAGACGATGTAACAAGCAAATATCAATAAAATCCTTTTAAATATTGCATATTTAGAAAACTTTCAATAAATTAATAATTGCTCTGAATATGCATCTTACCCATCTTTAACTCCATACATCTGAAAAACTTTTTTGTATACGTTCAAGTATATCTATATTTCTAATCTTGTATGATCGTCAAATGGGAGAAACGTGCTCTAAAGTACAGCGTAGAAGCGTAAAGAATAGACTGTATTGATTTGAGTCCTTGCCAGTATGTCAGACTAATCACAACTTTTCTATGTTAAATGAAATATTTGCTCCTACGAAAAGACAACGAAAAACACTTGCTAATATTGAGATTTAAGTATTATTAGAATTCTTTTCCTGAATAATTTTTGTTTTCTAGGAAATTGTTTAATCGTAAAATCCAAAATATTATGACTTCTTCAGAAGTAAAGTGTGACTTTACCAAAAGATTTTCAGTATTAGTAATTAATAAAGAGTGATTTTTTAAGAGCTTTCGGATTTGATTTAAAAAAAAAACACATAAAATTTAGAGAAACGTATAAAATATTTATTTGAGTCGATAGAAAGATCTATAGTCTGTTCGTTGGATCTTTGGTCGTACGTCACAAACTATCGCTTCGAGAAACGACGCAAAAACATTCAGTGTGATAAAGTAAACCAAATGCGTTAGAAAAAGAACGCACTGTAAAACTTTCGTCGTTTTGTGAAGCGATAGTTTGTGACGTACGACGAAAGATCCAACGAACAGAGTATATATAATTCAATGTTTAAAGCTGATTTCATGTAAATGTTGACCGCGACTACCCCTCAAATGATTCATACGCTGGGTCCAATGTTGCCATACTTTTTCCAACATATCGGCCGATATCTCACGAATAAATTCTTCAATACTGGCTTCCAGTGCATCAACCATTGCGGGCTTGTCCCTGTAGACATAATCCTTAATATAGCCCTACAAAAAAATAGTCTAAAGGCGTTAAATCGCACGATCTAGGCGGCCAATGGACCGGCCCCAAACGTGAAATAAACTGTTCATCGAACTCGCCTCTCAATTGGGCCATAGTTTCGCGTGCTGTGTGGCATGTGGCACCGTCTTGTTGAAGCCACATGTCAGATAAGTGCAGCTCTTTCATTCCGGGCAAAAAAAAATTTGTAATCATCGCACGGTAGCGCTCGCCATTCACAGTAACGTTCCTTCATCGTCTTTGAAAAAGTACAGTCCAATGATGCCGCCGGCCCATAATCCACACCAAACAGTGCATTTTTCGGTATGCATTGGCAGTTCTTGCAATGCTTCTGGCTGCTCTTCACACCAAATACGGCAATTTTGCTTGTTCACGTATCCATTTAACCAGAAATGAGCTTTGTCGCTGAACACAATTTTCCAATAAAAAAGTGGATCTTCATCCAACTTTGCCAGCGCCCATTCACCAAAAGTTACAAGTTGTTGTAGGTCGCGTGCTTCTATTCTTGCACCAGCTATATTTTAAAAGGTTTTACACCCAAATCCTTCCGCAAAATTTTCCACGTAGTGGAGTAACAGAGAACAGAGGCCCAATTGCTGCGAACGGCGCCGAATCGATAATTCACGGTCAGCAACAACACTGACGGATACAGCTGCGATATTTTCCTCTGTCCGCACTCTACGTATGCGTGTTGGTGGTTTAATGTCCAATAATGTAAATTTGGTGCGAAATTTAGTCACAAGATTCCGAATAGCCGCCTCAGAAGGTCGCCCAAACTGACCATAAAGTGGAATAATTGCACGATGCACTTTCTTAACCGAGCATGAATTTTGATAATAAAATTCAATAATCTGCAAAAGTTGTTCGTTTGTAAGTCGATTCATGGTTAAATTATAGACCAAACTGAACATGTTTGACAGTTGACATGTTACAGGAAAACAGCTCAGCTGCCAAAAACAGGGTTGCCAAAAAGAAAGTTGCTAAAAAATCACCCATTACTTGCTGAAATGAACCTAGTGTTGTTCATGGGGCCCATCATACTACTTTCAATTTGATTGTCCTTAGAAAATATTAATGTATTAATTTAACATACCTCTAACTCAAGTAAAATCCTAACAATCCCAATGAACTATTAGTCACTAAAATCTTATAAAAGGATTAAATTATTTTTATTTGAAATCCACATTGAGTTTTTCAGATATAACCAATCAATTTATAATTATAAATAAACCCTGAAATATAATATAAACGGAGCGGTAGACAATTTCTTACCGCTCTCAAGGATATATACTGATACTTAGAAATATCACTGTTTAATATTATCCAAAATTCTTTATTTAAATCGAAAGAAAATTATCAAAGTAACACAAAGAAATCAAAACTTTTATTTGAAACATTTTGTATATTTTTTGTTTCTTTAATGAAAAATTTGGAAAAACAAGAAACTAAACTAAACATGGCATCGGTGTACTAATTTTTACCAAAAGCATTTCAAATTTTCTGTTGTTATGTTGAATAGTTGTCGGCCAGCTTATCTAAAGGACATGGGGTGGGTAATTTATTTTAGTGACTGCATTAAGCTGTCGATAATCAACGCAGAAACGTTGAGTGCCGTCTTTTTCGGAACGAGAAAAACCGGCAAGGACCACGCACTTTTAGAGGCCTCAATAACATCTTCCTCTCCATCCTAGGGGAGCTCTGGTCGAACATGGCCAACATTAGGGAAACCCCTCCAAGCGTTGTGTTGTCCTTTGCTCGTCACCTTGGGTGGCTAAATGAGTGATAGAACAACGGAGGGCTATCCCAGCCAGGGGGACACAACGGGCCTAGTGAGGCTCAAGGTCCACCTAAGCCTTTCTAAAACTCTTATGCCCCCTATGCAACCCTATGTAATAAATACATAATACTCAATATTAAAAAAATGAATTGTTCCCTTAAGAAAATTAAATGAGAGGTTTTAGGAAGAAATCTCTAGGAAGTTGTTGCCCATGATTTTTAATAATAGACAGTTATACTTTTGTTCTTAATGTTATACATCATTTTAAAGCTTATGCTATTTTTCTACATAATCGCCGTTACTATTCAAACACTTTTGCAGACGATGCTCCAGAGTTTCTATCCCAATGTTATAGAATTCTGCCGCCAATCCATTGAGGAATCGAGTAAATCTTATGAATTGTAGTGTTGGAAGTCTCAGAAATACGGAAAGCAAATTCGTCAATCTTCGATCTTCAAGCAATATTCTCTCAACTTTTTCGACAATTCCATCTGTAACTGAAGACCTTCCTCTCCTGTGTTGATCGTGAATTTTCATGCGGCCGTCACTGAATTCTCTGCATCATTTGCGAACATGTTGAACAGATATGCAATTTTCCCCATAAACTTCAATTAACTGACGATAAATGTCAATAGGTGAAATCCGTTTTGCACTTAAAAAACATTTGGTTGAATTTGGGTGTTTGATTTCTGTTTCCTCACTAAGCCACGCCAAAAGTTTTAACTTTTGCATTTCTGCGAGTTCTTCTTGTTACTGCATATTTGATGTATCAGACAAATCCACTAATATTGGCTGCAGTATTCGTGTTGGAAAATTAATTTATTTTAAACCAGAAAATCTTTCTTTTAAATCAGCCAATAGAATTTTTAGATGATCCACAATAACAAGTATAGCGGTATCATTTACTTCATATTTTGGCATAACTCAATAAGGACACTTAAACCAAATATATTCGAATGTAGGATGAAATAAAACACGATTTTCTATGTTTTTTACCACGGTATAAAAACATAAAAAATCGTGTTTTATTCCATCCTACATTTGAAAATGAAATACCACATCGTAACGGTCACCACCATCCTGTTTCTCAAATATAATCGCTTTTGCATCAACAAGAGTTTTATTCCTTCCTTGAAGTTGCTTACGTAATATATTTAGTTTTTAAACAAAAAAAATTTCCAAAATGTATCACGAAGTTAACGCCTCAACCATTAATCAATTATTTAGTTTTTTTTTTTTAAATATCGGCTAACAAATGGTTTACACTAGACTGTTAACAAATATTTCATTTCAGGTTTGTCGCTTAAAAAACAGTTATATAATATCAAACAGTTTCATATTTTTTTTCAAGCAGTTCTCTTCGGAAAGCAATCTTACTTCAGTGTGAAGTAAAAGTCTCATATTGTCTACATTTTGTTCTCCACAAAATAGCTTGAAAAGATGCTCACATTTGGTATTAGCTTGAATAGTATTTATACACTTTATTACTGAATGTAGTACTTTATTTAGAACAGGCGAGATGTTTTTAGCTACCACTACCAAGTTTCCCTTATAAATAACACTATGCACAAGAATCATTTCTGGATTCTCATCTTTTATCAATTTTAAGCAGCCATTTTTCTTGACCTCCTATTAGGAGCACCATCTACAGCACAAAATGTTATATTTTTCATTGGTATATTATTGACATCTAAGTAGTTTTTTAGCTTATTATATAGGGTGTTAATACTAAGTCGTTACACCCGACAATGGCAGTTAGAACACGTTAAAACAAACAACGTTTCTTAGTTCCAATTTGTGATTTGGTGCTCCAGTTCGGAGTTATTGAAGTTCTTTTGTTTTTCTAAAAATCGCTATAACTCCCTTACTTGAAGGACTATTTAAAAAAAAACAAAAGTTTCTATAGTAGCTTTCGGCTCTCTAAAACATTTGTAATTATAATTATTTTTTATTGTTTCAAATAACAAAATGGCGACCGATTTAAAAATTTGAAAACAGAATATTTTGATAACTAATCCATCGATTTTTGAAAGTAAAACATTTATAAAATACTTAGTACCAAATCACATATTAGAACTAAGAAAAGTTGTTTGTTTTAACGAATTCTAAGTGGCTTTTCGGGTGTAACGATTTAGTATTAACAACCTGTATATATCTTTGGAGGTAGTGGGATTTTCTAATCTTTTATTGAACAGCATTTCTTCAGTAAAATGCCCTTTATCAATTTCTCTGAAGGTTTTTCTCGATTTCAGCTTTTCAACAAGTTGTTTTTCAATATCTTCACTCATTTCGTCTATTCTCCTGCTAATAGTCTTGTTACTGAGTGGCATAGATTTTACATCTTTGTCATCTTTTTCAAGAACCGTTTTAAGAAATGCTGATATTGTCGGTTTTATTAAATTCTCTCCTATAATATGATTTTTTCCAGATTTAGCGAAGAATAAAGAATATGTTTAATGCTTGAAGCCATCACTTTGTGATACATCTTGAATCAGGAACTTTAAATGAAAATACACTTCGTTGATATCACACACAGGATTTATTACGTGACTAATAAATCCTGTGTGTGATATCAACGAAGTGTATTTTCATTTAAAGTTTCTGAAGAATAAAGAACTTTGATAACTAACCTCAAGAATACGATTATGAGTTGAAGTATGAGCAGCAAATAGTGACTTTATTGTTGTTTTCTTTTCAAAATATTTCTTTAAAGTTTGAAAGTAATAAAAATCTAAATTAATATGAACACTATGTTTCGCCTTCAAATTGCGATGGAAAATCGGATTTTAAAGTCCATTTTCAAATTGCCCCCCTTAACAATCAAACTGCCCTCCTGTGGGGCGTAGGTCCCACGTTGGGAAACACCGCTCTAGGTGTTCTGGTCAATGATTTGATCACCCTTGGCAAGCTCGACCAAGAGAACATCTTGAAGCATTTTCTTCAATTGTTTATCGATTAGCTTCTGTTTGTGTCGAAGCCGGATAACACCGGTGCTTAATAGGAGCCGAAGCAGCGATCTAATGCTCAAACAGATTGGTAAACCCCAAATGAATTCCCATCAATCCAAATGCTCGTCAATCAAAGTTTTTAATTGATTAATTTCAGCGAACGTCAAATCAAGATTATTAACAAGACCCCAAACCCGCAACAGGTTTCTTTACCAAATGCCAAATATTTGTTCTCAAATCTGAACGATGCCCATTGTGACCCAGAAATCTACTCCCAAAATAATACTCTGCGGTAGTTGAGGTACTATTAAAACATATAATAGTTTTGTCTTACCCATGAGAGTAATGCATCTAAAATCTCACAATAACACTGTGTGTAGCACCGGACTCTATTAAAGCACAAAATTTCAAACCCATAATCGTGATATCTAGTTATGGTCGTTGTTCCTTCCGCATGCAAGATGATGTAGTTTAACAGAACTTTATTGTTTTTTTTATTTTCTCTCCTGGTGGGGACAATGATTCTTAAAGAAGGTGATCGAATTGTGAAACACTTTCGAAGAAACTAACCCATCGCTTAGTTCCACGACTGGATTTTTCCCGAACACTTAGAACAACTGCGCGCCGTTTCATCAGGGTGTCCACAACGAAAACAATAAACCTTTCGGGTAGCATGACACTGTATGGCACGATGACCAACTGAATTACAATTCCAACATTTCAATGTCGATTGTCTTGATGGCTCAGGTGTACCCCTTGTCAACTCCTGACACTGGATCATAACTTTTTCATAACGGAAACATAAAGACCAATTTTCTCAAGAGGATCCTGGGTCCGATGCTGAATTTCCAAAAATAATTTTTATCATAATCCCTGTCTTGAATCTAAGCACGTAATCCATGAACTAATTCTTCCAAATTTTGAAATGACCGGCGATTAGCGCGGTACCAAATTAAGGCGCTACCAGCAAATAAATCAAGAGCTGACCCAAATAACAACGTTTATGACACATTTCTCGCAACTCTGAACTCTTCAACTCCCTCTAAAAATAAGGCCAAAGATCTGTGTGAAACGTTAAGTTCCAATGTCGAATTTCAACAGGTTTCACGGATAACTTTCTAAAATCACTCTAGCTGAAAATCCTCACAATCGAAGATTCATCGGAATGCGCAGCAGCTCCTATAGATGAATTATGCACATTGGTTCGCACGAGTTCGAGAGCTTTTGCCTGGACGCGAAATTTGCTTAGTGCGACAGAATGTTTACTAAAATTGCAGAACGTTTGCTAATCTCTTCTGCGGTGGATAGTATGCAGCGATTAGCTTTACCATGAAGGTGTACTAACTTTTCAGAAATTTTCTTAAAGGAAGACGAACTTTCCACATCATTAAAATTATCTTCTAAGACCAAAATCTTAATAAGTTTTGCATCTAACGCTGCACAATCCTCGGCAAATTTAAAAGGATATTTTACTTTGACAAAACTAGATGATTTCTCAAAACGTAAAAGCTCCCGTAAAGTTGAGCGTTGTATCGCGACATTAGTACAAGATGTAACACCTCTAATTCTTAGCTCATAATCTAACTCGTCCCGTGCTAACCTACCTATATCCAATTTAATATCCATTTTACAATTCGTAAAGATTCAAAAACAGTCCCAAATAATCCACCTGAATTAAAATTTAATGAAAAGAAACTCACAAACTACAAAAATAAGATCGAAGCAACCTATATACCTTAGAAAAAAAAATACCAATCAAAATTGATTCGATCCAAATCAAATATCAAAATCCCCAAAGAAGCCCCAAATATAAAATCTCAACATAGCACACACAGGCCAAGAGTAACAATTGCATAGTTTCCAATAGGTTTTATAAATTCCAAAATGCCCCGAAGCGGAATTTTCATGACATTTTCATATTAGACCTTTTCTACGATCCTTTAAGACAACCTGGAACCAGTTATCTTCTTCTGGTGAAAGTTCAGTAATCGAATGCTTCACGTATTTGTAAAGAATACTTCAAAACTTCAAAACAAACAACAAAAAAAACTGCGAACATTACAACCCACAAACATTTTTACCTAAAAATTATTATTATGGTTATCTAGGGGCTTCAAAACGTATATTTCCGTTAAAAAAATTATTGTGGCTCTTGCTATGTGTGGGCTAGCATACTGAAACGTTGGATTTGCTGTCTGAAGATAGGGCAGGAGATGAGGTTGCAGATTTTCTTCGATGTAACGGTGTGCGGTCATGTTGCCCCTAACGAAGATTAGATGTGACCTAGAGCCATAAGCAATGGCACCTCATACCATACTTTACCTTCCCGTACATATCATACAGAGAATGTAAAAAAACTAAGGCGCCGTTTTGATAATCGATAATAAACTTTTTATAGTCAAAATATACAAGATTTTGAATCACTTTTAAATAACTTTTAACACACACACACACTATAAAATAAATTCCAACAATATTAAATATTTAATAATAAACAATTATTTTAATTTTATTATGTTTAAGTTTCAAACAATTACATTTTAAAATATCTAGTTTAAATCGTTACTGCAGGTCTCAAGTATTTTATATTCAAGCTTGGATATATCGTAGACAATTTCAAGCAATATTCATACCACAAAATCTGCATTATATACATACATACGTGTTCTCCATGTTTGATACCGGACGAATATAAAGTATGAAATATGAGCATCAAAGGGATTATCAGAGGGGCAATCAAATGCGGGCAGATCAAAAGACGCCACTAATTCAATGCAACCGCATCTACCAGATAGCGATCATCGTAGAAAATGCATTTATTCGACGGCTGGCTCTCTTAAGCCATAGTGCATTTTCTTCTCGAGTAACGCCATGACTTAATTTTCTGATTTAAATAAGGTCCACACAAAGTGAAATCGCACGACGCGGACACAATGGCGAGGAAAGGGGATCAGTGTTAAACGCACCTCAAGGGTGTGGATTGAAAGGAATCCGTCATACGTCCGCTTTTCAAAGGGGAGTTAGTTGTAATGAGGGAACGGGGAGAGATTTAGTGCTGGTGGATTTAGTCTCTCGTGAGATTTACACTTGTTCCACCTGAAACGTGATTTATGTATCGCTCTCCACAGAATTCTACTGTTTTCTTATATATCTGGTGTTTGAATTTTTACACACAGTACGCTTGGGTGTTATGTTTAATATTTATAACCAGTGTGTTTCAGTAGTAATGCTTTCATGGAAAAGTGTTTTCTACTTGCCGATGATTTTAAGAAATATATAAATAATTTATTTGAGAAAAAATAATTATTATTGTAAAATGCGCTCAAATTAATTATTACTGTTTGAATGAAAATTAGTTTGTAGAAGAACATGAATCATACAAAACTGTCTAGACATTCTGATAAATAGGTTTTTTGTTGAGTTTATTAAACACGTATATTTTTGATATTAATAAAAAAATTAAAAGTGGTGATGTGACCGCTATAATACTTTCCCCATTTTGCATATTTTATAATTCTTTAATACTATTACATATATACGAGGGTCATCCGGAAAGTGTTATCCATTTGGGATATTAGAAGTATATATAACAAATATTTACGTTAAATACCTTAAATTACTACTCTACATAGTCACTTCGCAAATTTAAGCATTTGTCGTATTATTTGACGAGATTTTGTATCCCAGCTTCATATCTCTCCTCCGCCAGTGTATTGAGATACGTAATCTTATTTGCCTACCAAAAGTCCTTTAGATTTGTAAACAGATGATAATCTATGCTAAGTCTGAACTATAGATAGGGTGGATGGTTAAAAGTTCGTTCGTAATAACTGACGGTCGTCCCGAACGCTCTTCGTTATTGGTGTTATTCCATCCTAAGTTGACATTATGACACCAGCGCCCAACCATACCTCCATAACATTTTCTCCATACACATCCTTAAATTGACGATGAATATCCCGTTGAGAAATCTAATCACAATCCCGTAATTTACATTACAAACACTCACACAAACAGCACATAGTCGATACCTGCGAGATGTAAATTTGCACACAGGCAGAAAAAATACAACTGTGTAAGTAGAAGAGGTACTAATTTCCTACAATCTCTCGTATTTGGTAATTAGTGAACTCTTTTGTTTTTACATTTTTAAAAAACATATTTTTTAAATTCTGTATAACATCTTAAACTTTTTTTCATATATATAAAGAAATATTAAAAATACACTTCGGGTACACACTTTCAGCAAACAACATTGCACAAAAAGTTCTTCAATTCTTCTGAAATTTAAGAGAAATTTATAATTTTTATCTGAAAACCTCTATTAGTTTTGAATATACAGGTGCCTATAAAGCAGCAGTATTATAAAATGTATACCATGAAAGTTACAAATAGAAAATTTAGGCCGGAGAAGGCCCCGTTCCATACTTTACCTCAGACCCAGAACTATGACTGTCCCATTCCAAAGACAAACTGTTTATAAATTATTTTTGTTGACAATTATTAATTGACATTTGAACGCGATGTTATTTAAAACTGGTGTGACCATTACTCAAAATACTTGGTACCAACTTAAAGTATAATACTTGTTCCTAATCAGGAACTTTAATAGAATCTGCACTTTGCTGATAACAACAAAGTCCATGATTTCAAGACAAAGTTTTGGCTTCCTTTATAAATGCTAACTGTAGTGGTTTATTATCCGCCTTCACTGATATATTAAAATCTTTTTCTGCTTTTTAATGTCACCATTATCATAATCTGACAAAGAAAATGTTAAAAATGTTTTTTTCTTTTATCTTTGCCGGTAAAACCGTAAAAATTGTAGCAAAAGCGGAAATATCCACTTTAAGGTACCAACATTTAGAAAAAATGTGTGTCCGTGTGTGCTGTATCTCAAGAATCGATACAAATTTTACACTAAAACTTTGTATTGAATGAAAAACAACATACTTAGGAGGGTTTCACATTTGATCATTGCAACAGGTTTTAACACATCAGGCAGATGAATATAATTATTTAATTTTTTATTACGCTTTTTTATATATATACAACATCTTTATTAACAAACAAAAGTACACCAAAAAATATATAATACATGTATGATAGATAATGTTAATGGGTTAGTCTATTAAATGGCTATCGACCAGCGGTCTTTCAGCTTGGATTTGTTAGTCTTTATATGTCTCGTCAGTCTGTCTATGATGGTGTTGATGATGATGATGGATGATTGATGCAATGAATTCGAATGTTGTGACTGAAGAGTTTTTGTATTTTGGGATAAAGTTAAGATTTCTGCGCAAGCACTAAAGGGAAAGGATGTGTTGGTTGAAAGAATTTTTCACTAAGGTATACAAGGCGTTCATTGATGGGAATAACAGAGGTAGTGTCATATAGGAGTTGGTTGGAAGGATTATGTAGAGGATTGCTAAGATGGCGGATTTTGATTAAAGTTCTTATGGAGGATCGCTCGCTAATTTGGATATTGTGGATAGTGGGGTTGCAGGAGTTGGAGAAAAGAACATTACTATAGTCAAGTAGAGAGTAAATTTTAACGGCTGTTTTGATGGACATTCCGTTCTTTTTGTAAGTTAGATTTCTAAATAATTTGGCTCTAGTGAGGATTTTAGCTTTGGTTAAAGCTGTGTGACTTTTAAAATTTAATTTTTGATATATGGTAATGCCTAGGTATTTTATGAACGTAGAAGGAGAAACAGTTGTGTGGAAGATATGGATATTGTGTGTAGGATTGTTGTTACCATGATAGGAAATTAGAAGCTGGGATTTGTGGGGATTGGGAATTCGGCATTTTGCAAACCAGTGTTGCAGGTTTTCAATAAGCTGCTGAAGGAATTGAAGAGCTTTAGGTACGGAGAGTGCATGGGAAATTAGGGCCGTGTCATCTGCAAATTGAAGGAGATATTTAGAGGGATTAAAGTGAAGAGGATCTAGGTAGTGGATGTTGAAGCAGAAAATGTAAAGTAGTGGAGATAGAGGGAATCCTTAGGTAGACCTTGTACAGGGGTAAAAGGAGGGGAATGGGAATTGTTGATGTTGACTTTGAGGGATCTGTTTAAAAGGTATTGCTTAATAATGAAAATAATGTGGGTATGAATTTTGAGGTGGTACCTTTTGTACAGCAGACCTTGATGCCAGACAGAGTCGAAGGCTTTTTGAATATCCAGTAGTAAGGTATGTTGTTTGGATGTTTGAGGCAAGGATGGTAAGTTTTTTAATTTTTCCAGAATATTATTATTTAAAAAGCCAAAAACAATATAAAATGTTTCAAATAGAATGTACAGTTAATAAAATCTTTTAACTAAATTTTCTTAAATATCTTTATTTTTGAGAAAAATAATAGAAGGTAGGAGTTACATGAAAATTATATTACAAATTTTTCGACAATATCATAGGATAAATACTAGAGACTATTCCACTCCTATTGCATGTAGCCAATGAAAATGAGGCATGTGATATTTTTTAGCCAATCACGTCAATTTATAAGTGAATAAACACCAAGTTGCTATTTATTCACCTGAATAACCTGAAGTTAGCTATTTCCCGACAAATGAATTGAATTAGCCTTGATAAAAAAGCGAAAAACGTTGTTTCTACGTATGTCAGTTGCAAGTAGGTTATAAAATCAAAAGGTTTGGTAACACTTCATCATCCATAATAAATGCGACGGTGACAAGTTCTGCACCAAAAAATCAAACTTAAACGAGATCGTGTGTTTGGAAACGATTTGAAGAAATCTGCGCCGATAAAAACTACCAGTTGTTAGCAAAACTTTAATGGAAACTCTTGCCGCGATTATGATGACTGGGCGTATAATATAAAGAAGGTAAATGCAAATGATTATAAGGGAGGTGTTATTTAATCAATGTCGAATTTTTCGACCAAAATACTGCAGGAGATATATCATAAAAATTTTAATATAAACATTGAACCATTCACCGATATTCGTTTCAAGTCGTGGAATAGTCTTTCCAAATACCATTCGTGATGACAATTAAATCAGAATAAATTTTGTTTTTAGCGCATTCAAGTTTGTTGCTTAATCGCGATTTTTATTCGAGCAACTGATAGAACAGTTGCTCTCATTAAAATCGCTAAGCAACAAACTTTCATGCAAAAACAAAATTTATTCGAGTAAATTGCCATCACTTATGGTATTACTTGTGAGTAATTTATACAGAATTTTTTCGCGTATAATTCAGACTTTCACACTTTAAAGCATAAAATTAATATGATAACATATTTTTTATCATTATATACCTCGATGCAATGTAGGGAATGAAGATCGTTCTAAATTTTATGATAGAAAATAAATATTGCTATATTTTCATTATCAAATGTTTTTTTTTTAATTTAAACATTATAATTAACAAATAACAACAAAATAGAGAGAGACATTATACTTTATTGAAATAAATTTTCACAAATTGATCTGTTTTCTCTCTAATCTAAGAATGATTTCGACCGTTATCACGTGGTAATTTCCGAAAAAGTCTTAAAAACAAAGTGAGTGTGAGTTAATTGTAATTATATATACAAATATATTTATTGACAAATACATACAATATATAACAAAGAAAATAATATACCTATGTATATATGTTTACTATAGAATAAAAAAAAAATAAAACATCAATTGACTATGTACCATAATTCTTTCCGCCATTTTTTTATTAGGCATTAAGTCCTTCTTATTGTTTGAGAAGTCATGATTGCTAGTAAGCAATTGAAGCTTCGTTGAAATTATGAAATGAATTCTTGTAGTGGTATGGAAGGTAAAATACGTTTAGGGATAATATTTTTGTTTCTGGGAATGCATAGTGCATTTATGATTTGGAAGTAGTTAGGATTTTTGGAGAAATTTTTGGCAAGAGAGGTTATTCCATCTTTCCTTTACCTTTATGGAATAGTACATCAATGAATTTTATGAAATATATAGAGGATTTTGGGGATGTTGGATTTTGGTTAGCACCCTAAGGGTTGATCTTCTTGTGACTTGAAAGTTACGTAATGCGACTGGTTGAGGGTTGTAGAAGAGGATGGCTGAATAGTCAAGTA